>NC_051172.1:110839852-111014852 GCF_013339725.1 Rhipicephalus microplus | reverse complement strand
GCTTCATCAACAGTGTCAGCTCTGCTCTTCCGCAGCATTCAGTGCTTTGTCGTTTCTGTCTCCAGGACGTGTTGTTGTAGGTCGCATCCTCCGAGGCAAATACTTCATCCTTCTTTAATCACTGCCAACCCCATTACCCGTTCATTTTCCTTCGACATACTTGTAGCCCTTTGTGGCCTATAGACGTACAGCGAAATACCCGTCCCGGGATGAAACATATTTACACACGTTGCAAGAACTTGGCTGACACTCAGGCCATGCAAGAGGTTAGGAGATGGCGCGGGTAATTCAAGAAGGAAAGAAGGCAACCATTTCTGGTGCGGCTTTTTTTCTGCAAAGAGAAATTGCTAGGGAAACTGTTTACGCCCTTCTCGGTCATATCGTGCCTTGCAGAAAGTCGCACTGGCCCCTATTAGGAACGTCAAGTCGACATCCAGCAATCTGTGTGCGTGTTTCAATTTATAGCTGATACTTCCCGGGCGAATACTTTGCATCAAAAGACACGACACGCTAGGCATAATACTGATTTCAGAACCAGAGCTTTTCAAACTTTGTTGGGCTAGGGTTTTTTTTTCTGCCACTTAAGGTCTGAGCAGGATTTCCCTTTACAAGCGCGGCTTGAATACACGTTGAATAATATTGCCATGGAAAGAGTCCAAAATTTTCAAGTGATTCTTTTTTTTTCACGAGCGGAGCACGTTACAGGAAGAAAAGAATTTACATTCATTCAACTTCGGGATTGAAGCATGACGTGCGTGTGTGGCCAATCTTTGTCCGGCTTGCATACGTATAGGCCAATAAACAGGTGACGCCGGGCCAAGTCGAGTGCCGCTGTACTAGACGACTCACAATCTGTTAGCGTAATTTTCGGGCGTCAGCGTTGCCTTCTATATTATGAACGTGTTATTGAGCTGTCACTAAGAATGCGCTAAAATTTCCCGCAAACACACAAAGACTGTCTATTCCAAATTGCAAGAGAGGTCTCTAAAGCCGATCAAGACAGTTTTTATCAAAGAACAAGGGTAGATTGAGAATTAAGTCGACGGCGTTTTCTGCGGAGCGTTGGTTTGGTAGTTTTTTTTTACTTTTTTTGCACATCAGGCAAATTGAACGACATTACGCACGTACGCACAAACACACACACACACGCACGCACGCACGCACACACACACGCAAACACACACACGCACACACACACGCACACACACACGCACGCACACGCACGCACACACGCACACACGCACAAACACATGCACGCACGCACTCACGCACTCACAGACACGCACGCACGCAAACACACACGCACGCACGCACACGCACGCACACACGCACGCACACACACGCACGCAACCGTACACACGCACACACGCACAAACACACACGCACGCACGCACAAACACACACACGCACGCACCACGCACGCACACGCACACACACACACACACGCACACACGCACACACACACACGCACGCATGCACACGCACACACACGCACGCAACCGCACACATGCACAAACCCACACGCACGCACACGCACACACACACACGCACACAAACACACACACACGCACGCACACGCACACACACACACACACGCACGCACGTACACACGAACGCGCACACACACACACACACACACACACACACACACACGCACACACACCACACACACACACACCTTCGGGTCAGCAGTCCAACGCCGTATAACTACAACACCACCATGAAAATAACGTAGTGGCACTGTTATTTCTCTTCTAAACAATTGAATGGGGTGTTAAGCTAGATGTCCCGAATTTTGAGACGATAAGCTGAGCGTTTCGCCTCACTTTAAAATCAGTTCTCGGCATTTTTTTAGAGGCGAAGCCCCTTTGGACCTAACTTTGTCATCGAATCTCACTGTGTGCTGTCCTGGTACATAAAAAACCACTACTAAAACCAAAACACATGTGTGTATGCCTCGATTACAGTTACCATTAAAAAGCCTCAAATAAAAGCCATAGGAATCGCTCAAAACATCCTTGAAATATCTCCATAAAAATAGGATCGAATAATTATTAAAGGTGATATGCTTTCAAAATCAACAGACCTGGCCAGCACAGTTCTGAAGGATGAGCACAGTGGCATGTGGAAAGTGTTATGCGTGATGGCTTGTCATCAACGAAAAACACTGTTGAATCGGTTTCGTAGTACAGGGCCTTGATTGTACAGGCCTACGGGACGGCTTTAAGCTCTCCCATCGTAGAGTACCCGGTACTCTAAATCGTTACCCACTTTTTCTAAACACAGTATTGCCTTTCCCAGTTCATACCGGGGCGGCTTTATGCTCTCCCATAGTAGAGTACATAGTACTCTGAATCGTTACCCACTCTCTATAAACACAGTAGCTTGATTCCAAGACAACTCAAGAAGGTTGCGGTATTTCCTCCTCAAGGGCGAAACAGAAGTGTGCATGTTACGATTAAGAAACAAACTACACTGTAAGCAAAAACTATCCGAGTTTGGGGTTTTTGGGGCTCATGACCTCTCAAAAAGCTCTTGCGTTTAAAATTACTACCTCGTGTAGGAGTAAAAGATGGTACATGACATAGTTTTACCACCATCTCTGAGGGTGGTTTGCAAGGGTGGGACTGTTCTTGCTTCATCAACAAAGTCAGCTCTGCTCTTGGGAAGTCATGCTGCTTAGTGCTTCCACCATCGTTTTGAAAAAGTGCATTACAGAAAGAGCGTTTTTCGTTGTGCTTCCAGAAATGCTAAGAAAAGGTGTTCACAACCTTGAGGTTTTACTTCGTGTACAGCCTCAACAAAAATGACCGTAAGCACGTCGTTTCCCTCCACTTTTTATGTTTCGGAAAACATGGAATCCCATAGCGCAATATAGCTTTCCAGTGGATGTTGATTAGCAAGGAGAATAACAGACATTTCCAGCCTGAGGCCAACTACGCTTTCGACGTGTGCACGACCTTATTAACGTTGTGGTTTTTGTAATGTTGGTTCACTTTAAGGGGTTACGCAAACACGTGCTGTTTCATTTCAACTTGGCGCACAATATTGCACAAATGAATACTCGTCATATTACCAAGCGACAAATGCTACTAATAAATGGCCAATTTGAGGCTCATGCAGAGCACTCACAAACATTACGCGTGCAATATGTAGTGACTTCCGCATGAAGCTTTAATTAGTGTCATTTCTGCTGTCACATTATCGGATTCAAGTCTTGGTTTACACGCAACATTATGCAGTTGCATGTATTTTGTTGCATCTTCTTGTTACGACGCAAATAAATTCATAACCTGTACAATATTTATAGGTATGCTGTCAACATGGCCTCAATGAGAGAGGTTGCGGTCCTCTTTGACATGGCCGAGTCCACTCAGTTCGCTGTGACTGATAGAGTTCTTGGCTTTCTGTGCAAGATTGCTCCAGATGTGATACACTTTGGACTATACAAAGATGCATTTGCCAGGGATTTCGAGAAAGTGAGTTTGTATATTGCCTTACTATATTTTTAGGCACAGTCATGCATATTGTCGAGGAATAATAAAACAAGCATGAAGAAGCAGTCCTTTTGAACTTCGACATTTTGTTTATGTCACTGAGATCAATATAATAGAAGGTACTGCATGCTTATTTTTGGAAAATCATGTATGCACAAAATGGAATCATGGCTTGGCTGATCACGCCTAATAATTTCCACTTATTAGACTGAATGCTGCAAACTGGAGCGTACTTGCGCATTTGTCTAGCCTTTGCGTATACAGTTAATTCTGACTTAGGAATTGCTTACTCTCTTTTCAGCTAGCAGGATTCCCAGGTGTTATAGAATGCATCGACGGGACCTACATTCCGATGCGCTGCCCGGCGAATAAAGTTAGGTCTACATGTATAAACAGATACGACGAGATGTCGATGACAATGCAGTTCAAGATGCCGTTCCCCTCTTCTTTTCTTTTTCTCCCTTTTCGCTTCTCGTTCTTTGTTGATCTTTTCCATTATTTCAAAAAAATACTGCATATGCATCATTCGGCTACGACCACTGGGACGACCAGTTTCATTGTTTTTCATTCTTTTTCTTCGTTCATTGCCTGCTTCCTCTGCTGTCTCGCAAGCGGAGTCAAGAAGTTCAGAGCTATCGTGGTCGGTACTTTCAGAGGATGCAGTTGCACTGGCAGATGTGCTGGCTTCATCAACTGGCTTGGGTACACTCTTGTAGGTCACAGAATGCACACCGCGGAGAGCTTCAGGCTCAATACTATCGTCTGCAGCCCTTATTTGGGCAAACTCTTCTTCATAGGACACTTGGCAGCGAGTATGGCCGGATGTCTTGTTGTTTGTGTCTTCACTTTTTTTTTCTTCTTTTCGCTATGGTCTTGAAACGCGACTCACACACTTTCGAAATGTGTTCATACAAGACCCGCTTGCTCCGAAATTTTTTCATCGGGCCAACCTGGCTTGAATATTGGGCATAGAGTGTTAATAAAAGCCTAGTTTCTCCTTCTCCCCATGGTCCTGCTTACATTGAAAAAGAAAAATAAATGCTTGGTTATAGCACAAGTGACATTCAGATTTTGTATACTAGCAAGAAAAACTAAAGTTTGAATGGCCCTGCAAGTTTTTTTTTTTTTTTTGAGGTCATTGCAGCGTTATTGTAAGCAAAAGAAAGGTGTACATACAAGAAATCAGTAAAGGCCAAAGAAATAGAGGGTGTGACTACCACGGACATTTCTGCAAATTTTCAGATTTTGTGTAATAAGAAAAACCAGTAGTTTGAATGGCCACACAAGGATATTTTTGATGGCACTGCAGCATTAAAATAAGTACACGAGCAAGGCGGCAGTAAACGCTGAAGTCAAGGCCTGCATGATTGAAGACAGTCTACCACAATGACAACCGCAAAAAAAAAAAAACGTAGCAGCGAGGGCTATGCTTACTCGTGCAAGGAGTGCCCAAGCTATATCTGCATTGCCTGCGTCCACAGGCGATAGTGGGCTTGGCTCGTTACCTACGAAAAACAATAAATTTCATTAATACGACTTTTATAGCTGCTACAAGCGGTTATATGCAAAAGCGTATATTGCTGCACAGGACGCATTCAGCTGTGCGTATGCAGGCAATTGAAATGGCAGGTTGATCAACCGCGTAAATGACGAAGTTGAATTCCAACTTGAGCGATATAAACAATGCAGCATCAGTAATGTCTGTCTACAGTACTCATGACTGGTATGCGCTTATTTCTCGATATAATCATGTCATGTCGCGACGAATCTATTCTCTAAAGGCAATGTTGGCTCTCACCTACGCGGCTGAGTCTAAATTGTCGGGATTCAAAATGTGGAATGAATGAACCGCCGTAGCTTAAAACAGCAATTTAAAGGAGTGTTAAAAACCAGCGCACGCGTTTTTGTCTCGATTTGACGTTAAGAAAAGATGCACGTGGCTAAATACGTCGGCGCCTGTACAGGTGTTAACTCCACAACTTCATGAACAACGCGCGAAGGGGCTGCATTACAGCTCGAGTCACTCGCAAAAGATAAGTTCATTCGCAAGTTGTTTTTACTTAACTTACCGCCATACATTGTCAGCATGAGGGACTGTGCTGGGCTCAGACGGCTGTCACTGCGTCCAGACATGTCGGAGATCGCCACTCAACTGACCGGCGCCATTTGTCGATGCAGCGCAGAAATGTTTATCCGGCGGCTTCCCGCGCTCGCTGCACGGTGGCGCTACAGGCGTGCTGCTACGACATCGCCGATGTATTCGGTTAGTACGCTGCCTCTCGCGCTCGGATTGCGAGCGGCCTCTGCATCTGGCGACTCTGAGCCAGAGGACCAGAGCGGCCAACCGAATACGCCATTACTGTCTCTATACTCGCTCAAAACCTCACTGGTGTAAATACTACTCTCCCTACGTTCAAAAACTCAGCACGAAAGTAAATTTTTACCTCGAGAGTAGGTGGTAAAAAAAAACCCAGGAAAGGTAGTGCGCTAGAGGACAAATGATTTACCCAGTTCTTGAGGTTATTTCAGGTTATTTTCGTTTAGTGTGAACACAAAACCTTCATTCTAGTCCGCGACTTCAAAGTAGACATTACGAACAGTGACTGAATTATGCAGTACATATGATGTCTCGATAGGCTCTACGTTTCCTTTCATATTGCTGGCAACAACCAACAACCACCCGGGGAACATGCGTAGACATTGTCATTGACAAATTTAGATGAGATCCACTCGAAAAACTACTGGATCTTCATTTCACAGGCAACAAAGTAGTAATAAGGAAGGGAAAGAGACGATATACGAATTATAACAAGAGGATGAAAATGGAAAGGAATTATGGGGAACTATATATATATATATATATATATATATATATATATATATATATATATATATATATATATATATATATATATATATATATAACATACAAACGCAGGCAATGACACAAAACAGTTGTGAACAAGGAATACATATATTGATTTTGTTTCTTTAGCGTGTAAGGAACAACATTGTGCATACACACCCGCGAGAGGCATGATATACAGGCAAATGAGCTATGCAATGCTGTTGCTGTTCTCGTGCCCACTACAAAAAATTGCTCAGCATTCAGAGTCGGCTGCAAGTGAACGGACGAAGTCGTAGATCTGGCTGGCCAGCGCGAAGTCCATGAGTGTGTCAACATATCCCAGTGCATGCAGCCGAAAGCGTCGTAGTCCCCTTGGCTTGAGCACAAGACGTGGGAAGTGACCATTTCATCTGATGTGCATGCGCAGAAGGCGCATGAAAACAGGTTATAAAAGGGTATGCAAATAGAAGTTCCTTACATCACTAATAAATGATTCGTCGATTTGTCCGTAAAGTAATGAGACCAAGTCCAGTTTAAAAAAGAGGTTTTTGATTGCAACAGTACAGGTTATTAAGATTGTTCAAAACAGTTTTCTTAGGAGTAGACTCATCGACTGTACGATATTCTGACACTACAAAAGCTTCATGAAAACCAGCTGCCCTGACCTGTCGTACGCACTTTGTGACAGCACACCCGCCACGGTGGTCTGGTGGTTGCGGTGATCGGCTGCTGAGTCGAAGGTCCAGGGATCAAATGACAGCCGCATTTTCGATGGAGGCAAAAACTCTTGAGCGCCGTGTACTGATATTTAGGTTCAAGCACGTTAAAAAACCTCAGGTGGACCAAATTTCCAGAGCCTTCCACTATAATGTATCTCATAATCATATCGTGGTTTTGGGACTTAGAACCATAACAATTACTAGCATTATCACTGTGACTGCCCATTGAATGGCGGGAATTCCGTCGAAATTATTACCTTTCAGGCTTTGCTTGAGCTCTGGGAACACAAACAGATCTGCCGAGCTTATATCAGGAATTATACGGGTTGCATCAACTAGCTTTGAGCCACGGACGACTTCTAATTTTTTGCAACGCTCAAGAGAAGCCTGAAAAGGCTGCCCCGCCGTGGTGGTCCAGTGGCTAAGGTACTCGGCTGCTGACCCGCAGGTCGCGGGTTCGAATCCCGGCTGCGGCGGCTGCATTTTCGATGGAGGCGGAAATGTTGTAGGCCCGTGTGCTCAGATTAGGGTGCACGTTAAAGAACCCCAGGTGGTCGAAATTTCCGGAGCCCTCCACTACGGCGTTTTTCATAATGATATGGTGGTTTTTGGACCTTAAACCCCACACATCAATCAATCAAGCCTGGCTTCTTATCACCAACCAGCCCAATCTGAAACCGTGCTGAATTTTCCACAACCAACTGCCGCACCTCACGGCTTGTCGAGCACATAGTTCATCTATTGCAAGGAGCAGATTCCAGTAGCGTGTGCTCTCATTTCGCCCCGTCAAATCACCACTCCTATCAAAAGACATGTGCCAATTATCTGACGTGACTAAGCACAGCATCAAGAGATAGTTCAGCCCATGCTCTCCTTACAACGCGCATTGACACATGGTGCTTAGAAGTTTGCTTCAAACATTACGATGAAGAAAGCGTTTTGCGACATGGTGCTGCAGTATGTGAGATAAATTATATTCAGATAATATTAGCCCTTCATGATGAACGCCGGCCCATCAGATGGCTGTGTTTTCGAAAACTGGGTGCAGAGGGCTGGTTAGTTTTCCTTGCATTGCTTTCTTGCTTCCAATTTCGGCAGCGTGCAGAAAATTCTACCATCACCTTCCGCTAAAGGCTACTCTGCGATTTCCCACGAAGTAAGATTTGTCTGCCTTTACGTGATGCATGGCTGTTTATAAACGCGAACGTGACAATACAGCATAACATGCGCTGCAGCTACGCAGAGACTATATGATAAAAAAGAGGAAATTTACAGGAATACACTTGAGCGCGGAGCACGCATACGTGTGTGCGTGCTACGTTTATCGTTTAATAAAAGGGACAGTGGAACATAGCGCTGAGGTTTAGTACTCTGTTTGTTAATAAGAAAGTAAATTACTCTGCTTTGAGCCACTAATAATAAGAACTAACATAAAATTATGCCGATAAAATTATGGGTGATGTTATTAGAAACAAACATAATGTACATTCAAAGCAAGAAAAGTGGACAAAAAATTAATTTGCTACCCGCCTCGGTGAATCAGTGGCTAGGGTGCTTGGCTGAACCCGCCGCGGCGGTCTAGTGGCTCAGGCACTCGACTGCTGACCCGCAGGTCGTGAGATTGAATCTCGGCTGCGCCGGCTGCATTTTCGATGTAGGCGAAAATGTTATACGCCCGTGTGCTCAGATTTGGGTGCACGTTAGAGAACCCCATGTGGTTCTAATTTTGGGAGCCCTCTACTACGGCGTCTCTCAATCATACGGTGGTTTTGGGACGTTAAAGGAGCATTCACAAGGTGCTTGGCTGCTCATCTGAAGGTCGTGGCAGTGATGTTCCGGGTAGGGAATTTTTCCTTTTTTCGGGGGATTTTCGCCTGTCATTTTGAGCGAAAGGAAATAAGAGAATCTTCGTGATATTGCAGGAAATTTTAGGAATAGTTAAATATTCCCGTGACGACCGATAATTAGTGGTCACAGTGTGCCTTCAACTGCTCTAATCGGTTCTCGTACACGCACCACGCAAGCATAGCCCTTGATATTTGTTTTTGATATTTAGGTAGAGTGATTTCTAGTTCACTAAATGGGTCATATTCTGTGATTCGAAGGCAGCACTTCAAAGTTTGCAGTTTGCCATGCGTAAGAGGAATCATGAACTGTTGGTACGTGAAATGAGACATTGCCACCATGAAGCTCAAGCACGAGGGCATGATATTATATATCAATGGCTGCCTGGACATATCGGTATTACTGGAAATCAATTAGCCGAGGATGCAGCCCTCTCAGCCCATGAAGGAACCCATGTGGTCCCGATTCCTCTATCAAGGACCGATGCAGCAAGACTTTACTTGCTGGCTCGAGATCTTACACGCACGTTCTGGTCGTCTACAAGCTTTCAAAGGTGCCACTTATATGAACTGGATCCTTCGCTCAAGATACAGCTACCATCACAAGTTTCCTGCTCCGACGCGACACTGTTATGCCGTCTTTGGTTGGGTGTTGCATTCACAAAGGCGTACTCCCTTTGCATTGGTATGGCAGACACCTCTACATGCGACTCCTGCGGAGCTGAAGAGACCATTGAACACGTCCTGTGCAGCTGCGCTTGCTACGACATGAAGCGATGCCAGCTCCGGATGGTTTTGAATGAACTTGACTCTAGAACATTCTGTGTGCAGAAGATTCTGGGACCTTGGGTGTCTTCCTCAATTGCGCAGAAAGGGACTAAACACTCCTACTTTACTTGAAGACAACAAACCTGAACGACCGCCTGTAGACTGTATGTGCTCCCCCAAGTGTGCTCGTGAATGTATGTACCTTCTTATCACTTTGCAACCTCTTTTCTCCTCTTCATCTCTTCCCCAGTGCAGGGTAGCAAACCGGATGTGTGTCTGGTTAACGTCCCTGCCTTTGCTTGCATCTTTATCTCCT
Organism: Rhipicephalus microplus; assembly: GCF_013339725.1. NCBI lineage: Eukaryota > Metazoa > Arthropoda > Arachnida > Ixodida > Ixodidae > Rhipicephalus > Rhipicephalus microplus. The sequence goes on along the minus strand of NC_051172.1, from coordinate 111,004,860 downwards.
CTCTCTCTCTCTCTATCTCTCTCTCTCTCTCTCTCTCTCTATTGCTGTTAGACTTGAAGTCCACAATGTGCAGTGTACTAACAGTAATTAATTGATAAAGTCAAGCTTTCGTTGTGCGGCAGTGGAGGGGCTAGTCATGATCTCAAAAGTCACCAGTTCGTCAGGCACTTGTTATTATTGTATGTGTCTGCGTGGATGGGGGTGGCAATCAGTACTGTTGTGCAGGGAAATAAGCTGGGAATTTCTTCGACGTATGCAGGCGAAATCCCGAAATAGGGATTTTTCATGTCTCTGAATGGGAATTCTCTAGCGCAGTACGGAAAATTACTGGCGTGGGTTTTATCCCGGCCACGGCGGTCACATTTCGATGGAGACGAAAAATGCTTCAGGCCCTTGTGCTTAGATTTGGATGCACTTTAAGAACCCCTGCTGGTCGAAATTTCCGGAGCCCTCTCCTACGGCGTCTCTCATAATGATGTAATTTTGGGACGTAACCCCCCCCCGCCCAATACTTTCATTAAAGATTGTTTGCCGCTCTGAGCTACTGTGGTGGTCATTTCTCAGTCAAATTTATGTATATATGTACACTTTAACGTAGTAACGCCAATCAGCGCTGCCAGTATCCATTGTGGTGAGTGTGTAGCACTCTGCTATACTTCGAAAATATCAAGTCTGCCAGAACGAGACCCTCGCTATGAATGAAGTAAAGAAGTGGATATTTGAGAGATCGTTTTTAGTGTTAGATGCAACAGTGTTGAGAACTAACAGACAATAACGTCCGGGAAAGTGTAGGGGGTGTTATTAGAAGTAATATTAAGGTAGTATGCCAAGAAAAAAAGAGTGGAAGACAGATGACTTGCCGCCGGCAGGGACCGTAATCAGAGCACTCGTAATAAAAATGACGTGCTACGTGACGCCTTCAGGAAAAAAAAAATAGTGTTTCCACACTCGCTGTCACGGCTGCTAGCGGCACTGACACTCTTAGGTTTAAACTATATGTACCCCATGAAGTGAATGGAGGGCTGATCGCAGCTGTAGCTTAGTTAGTAGAGCATTGGGCGCGTTCCAGGTTCGGTCCGTGTCAGTGACAAGTTATATTTTCATCGAATTTTCTCTCTTCAAATTTACCTAATGATCACTACAGATACGTTCTGCATACTTTCATTGGTATTTTTTCTGTTTGTTCTCATTAAGTTTGCGCTTACAAAGAAAAGCGAGCCCTTCCAGTTATTTCCTTCGGCCATGAGCCAGAATATTAACATAAATGCATGCGTCCCTTCCTTAGCAGAAAGTCACAACGGTCGCTTGTGGAGCTGAAGCTTCATGATCAACTGCTCACAATATGTGGCCTGTTCTTTACGTATTTTAGTAAATCTAACATATGATCCCAAAACAGATAAATAACCTATAGAACAAATGAAATGAGCCCATGCACATTGTTGAGTCAGCCACTTCAATGAGGTATAGCTATATGAATTGTAGTCAGTGCTACTCCTAACCAAAGCTCGCACATTGGTGTTGTACTGCATTGTGAGATAGGATAGCACGTGAATGGCAATTGTAACGACAGGTAAAGGCAAGGTTAGCGAAGGTGGGACTGTTGAACTTCCTGAAACAATTAGATCCAAGCAGCAAGACAGTGAAATAGCAAATGTCGGCCCTCAAGTGTTGCTGCAGTGGGCAGAGTTATCGACAAAGGGGTCAGCGAAGCCGCAGTGGCTCAGCAATCATTGTGTTATCGTTAGCAGCTGCGCGTTAGCTGACTGTATTGCATTTTTCCGACTGACTGTTCCTAATTTTAACACCGTAACCAAGTATTGACTTGGTAGCATTCTTTAGAATAGCGTAATATGACCCATTTGATATATATTTTATTGATGAGAGAATAAATCGACAAGTTTGATTCTCCCATTGCCGAATATGTATTCTTCTGGTACGAGAACGACTATGTAACTGCAAAGCTCGAAAGATAAAACGTGTAAGAAGAACAATGTGACGTGATTGAGACTGACTGCCATGGGGCAAACTGACAGTGAATGCACTTGTTGGAACTGTAAGAAAAAAAAATCTTTATTTAGGCACCACGGAGACAACATTCTTGCCTCAGGCCAGTAGCAGCTTAATAGCAAGGAGAAGGGGTATAGACAGACTTTTATTTTTTTTCGAATGGGGGAGGGGGGCACCTCTTTGATCTGAAGGGGGGTGGGCAGGCAAATGTGGTCAAGTGTAATTTTCTGCTCTGTGTGCCACGGTGAAAAAAAAAAAAAAAAACCTCGGAGGGGAGGGGGGGGGGGGCAAGGACCTGGTGTGCTACCTCCTGGCTACGCCAATGGCAAGAGGGTTTGGTCATTGCAGCAACTTTTGGTGGAAGTTAAGGCGAGCATGATAGATTTGCACAATGTTTTGTAACAAAAACACAAGAATATATAGATGAGAAAAAACTGCCGGTGACGTCTTATCAATAAAAAAAAAACAAGATTACCATGTGCAACGACCAATTAGGCATGGTATTGTGATAATTGTGGCCACCGCATGCACAGACTAGTGATCTCCCGAATCATAATTAAAAAAAACTGAGGGTCACTGATGGCATCTTCACGCAAGAAGCTGCCTTCACGTTTCAACTGCGCAGCTTCTGCAATGGCGCGGTGGCGGTTGTCCCCGTGTTGCATGTCAACGGAGGTATATTGAAATACTAGGTGGCAGCCGCACGTGCTGCAATGGATTGCTAAAGGAACCATTTTTTTCTGTTTTCTATCGTTATAGGCATGCTATTGAAGGCAATCATTGAGGCACCTGCCTGCCTGCTTGACATAGCAGGTGACAAAATATATAGTATCTTATAGATGATGCCTTGCACGCAATCTCCATAATGGTTTTAGTGCTTTAGCTTGCACACCTCCTCAGGCATCACGACGGAATCAGTCCTTTTTCAGCGTGATGTCAGCTTGTGCGGTGCCGAAAACAGGACGCGAACGCCTGTCTGCTGCCTAATTTTATTTATTAATTTTTAATAATTAAGTATTGTATAATTATTTATTCATTTATTCATTAGTGCAACCTACACCTTCTAAGTGGGCATTGTTGTAGGTGGTTAGGAAGAAAACACAGTTTTACAGTCGAAGTGGCAGACATCTACGCAGCAGCGCCTGCGCATTCGCATTCTCAAAAAGTACACATTTTGTAGGGACGAACAAAAAGCAGCGGCTAGAAGATCGACAACACACGCATCTAACTTATTCCATTAACGAATAGTAAAATGACAGGAAGAATCGACAAAGACACCAGCACGACAGCTCACCTCGTGGATTTTTTTTTTGAGTGATTACTTCTATGTGACACGTAGTGTGGGCTCATCATGTATAAACTCTTGTTAATGCGAATTTCATAACGAAATATTGAGTGGGAAAACATTATTCGCAAAAATTTTCTGTGCTGCTCAAGAGGGTACCATCCTAAGTTACTTTTAATGCAGCTAACACATGATTTAAAATTGTAATTGTCACTGACGAAGCGTGCAGCGTGGTTTTCTTTGCGTTCAAATTTATAAATGAGAGTTTAACCACGAGGATACCACACTGTACAGGCATGTTCATGGATAGTTCGGACATTTGTAACATACAAGGCTTCTCTCAGACTTTTTAGGGCAGACTTGAAATTGCATTTAACAAAGTTTAACACACCGTTGGCTTTCCCAGTTAAGTAACTTATATGCTTATTCCAAGAAATCGGCAGACAAGTATACACCAAGTAATTTGAAATGTTCAACACCGTTAAGTTGAGCTCCTGACAAGCTGTAGGACGACTGAAAAGGTTTGTGTTTCCTGATAAAACTAAGGGAGCCACTTTTTTTTTACATTCAAACACATCTTTCATTTCTCACACCACTTTACCACAGCGTCCAGATCACGTTGTGAAACACAAATATCGTCCATACTGTGTATTTATTCCTAAATATCACAATCATCTGCATACACCTTCACGTTCAATGCCGTCTCTGACATATTGTTAATATAGACCGAAAAGAGTAAAGGACCGTACACCGAACTTTGTGGCACCCCGGAAGTTACGCTGATGTATGAAGAAGACGAACTATTTACTCGGGCGGACTATTTTCTAGAAGTTAAATAATCTATGAACAAAAAAAAACAGATACAGGTATACCTAAAAAAAGATATGCAATAAAATAGCATGTGGAAGGGTGCCAAGCGCTTTTTGAATGTCTCAAAATACTGAATCGACTTGATATTCTTTCTCATATTGTCATGGGGCCATGACGCCCTTTCATCCAATAGGTGACCAGTAAAAGAGTGAGGGGCTTTGGGGTGCACCGTCTGCTACCGGTTTCCGCTTCGAGGGGGGTGGCCGTTGGCTGCTCCAACTCGAGCGTACGAAGAAAGAAAAAGGAGGTGGGCCACAGCTGTGAAGAGAGCCACAGCGACAGGTATAGATTTTGGGTACCTAACGTTGGAACCAGAGTGTGTGAAGACCATTTTATCACAGGTACGCGTGTATTCCGCACTAATAAAAAGCTTACGTGCATGAATTTGCTGCGAATATTATATCGAGAAATAAATTGTCGTACAGGCGCGCCTAGCAAAGATATTATGGGAACGCGCGAGGGAAATCTACCTGCCTTACGAGATGAGCGCTGGCCATTGCAGCCACATATGACAAAAAACGCGAAAACTTCACTCAATAGTACGTCTACACGAAGCGCAGAACGAGTTCGTTTGCGTTTATCTTGGTCAAACTGTACGCCAGGATGGCACACAGAAGAAAATTGTGCGTTAAGCGCATGGTTTCGATTCTTCGGCGCCGTCTATGTCTGACTGTAGTATTCATCTGCCGCTGTGCCACACAGCATGACCAAGATAAACGTTCAAATAAGCATCTAGATTCGACTAAGAAATGCATCGTATAGCATGCTGAAGGCTAGAAAAAAAAGCTATCTGAACGCACTCAATAAGTGCTGCGCTTCATGTCGATCAACCGACGATTTCGGCTGAAGCAGCGATCCCGAAATGAACTCTTAGCACACTGCTACAGTCATCCCCATCACCTGAGATCTTTAAAGTGGTGTTTTTTTTGTCTGCAGTAACGTATTATACAATGAAAACTGTCTTCTGTATTGACTGATCTGCTAGCCAAACTGACAGTACTCCCGAGCAGCATAAAAGCATTGCAGATCATTTTGGTGTGATAAAAAAGTTTTCTTATATCATGGCTTTCGTAGCTTACCATCGTCGCAATCACGGTTAGCAAAAAAAAAAAAAAACAACTTCTAAAGCACTGGCATTGTACGGAGAGGTGCTTTTTTTTCAATGGAGCACTCTTGGAAAAAGTTAGTAATCAATCAGTAAACGCGTGCGTTTACTAGTTTCCGGAGTATTTTGCTACCTTCGCGACATACTTGTACTATAGCCACCAGCTAGTACAGCTGGTAACTTTAAACTTTAGCCGTAACTAACCAGGGAACCTTTCTTAGTGCTCTTAAATACTAAGCCACCTACGTTGTCAGATCTTTCGTAGATGCCGCAGTACATTTTCCCGTAATGGTGACATTGTAAGCAAAATTTAGGCAAGCTCTAATTTTATTGACTACCTTGGAATAAAAGTTTCATCCTACGTAATGGCACACACATATGCACATAGAAGGGGACATGATCATGGGTAGAAAAAAACAATGATCCTATAAATTTTGTGACTGCGTACCAGTGCGCGGTGTGCGATCCCGAAGCAGAGGTATATATAGCCTTCAAGCTGCTGCTGCAGAAGAAATATGTTATGCCCAAGTCTTGAAGATTTACTTGTGCATGTGTTTGCATGCGTGTTCTCGGGATTTGTTCACATGAGTTCTCATATGATCATATAATCATGTGAGTATGAGAACTCATATGTGCCTATCATATGCTCACATGAGTCCATATGAACATATGAGATTCACATACGTATGATCATATCTGAATATGATACGATCATGTGGTCAATTCTCTATACGTATGTTGCTGTGATGCACACTTACCACAGTATAGTTACATGACATAGTTAGAAGGCATTAATATTTTACGAGGGCTATGTCGATTCGTTTTTTTTTCTATACTTTTGTAATAAAATCATTTTGATATGGCAGTGCACATGAATATTTACCAAAATAGGCGTAAACCTCTATTCACGGGGGTTAGTAACAATTTAGTAATAAACTAACGACTCGAGTCAGCACTATTCACTTATAAACGGTAGTAATTTTCGCTAACCTACATTTTACTACCTTCCTTTACTAAGAGACTAGTGCTTTATGTGACAAGTGAATGGTTAGTGTTTAGTTGATGAATATGCCAACATTTATTTTAAGAGTGAGCGGTACAAAAATGCGCGCGTGCCACTGCTAACCCTCGTGGTGCGTCGAACCGGAAGCCGTCCTATCGCACAGTTCCCTGCGATTGCCTACATTGCCGGTCACCTATTATTGACGGATCTCCGGCAACCATGGACGTCCAGAAAAACGCTTCGTGCTCCGTCGCTGAACTTCGCCCACCAACTGCTCCCGTACAGACGCACTTGTTCCAATCGTAGATTTGGCGAGAGCAATTCCGCTCGGATCTGTGCGCTCCGTTAGCGGTGCGGCCGAGCGCTCGCGAGCTGCCATTGCAATTAAACGTGTAATGTTCACGAAGTTGGCGTAATCATCACAAAACGATGTATACTACAGTCCTGAAGCTTCTCGAACACTGCAGGCGTGGTTTGCGCTGAGAAATATTGACAGTGCATCGGGGCGGTGACAAAACTTGATGAAGCACTGTGGCATTGCCCCCCTCTGAAAAAGGCACCATCCTGGCACTTTAACAAAAGACGAAAATAAAATAATAATGTAAGAAAATAAACAATAATTATACAAGAAATCAATGACAACAACGTAGCAAGCCCAACAAAATATACAGTGCCTAGGTTCGTGACGCGCATGAAACGGCTTGAGGCGCACGACATGAACGACTTCAGGTCACGCACGGCGCCGTTGAGAGTTCGTATGCTGTTGAGGACAACCTTGTAGTCGAGTAAATGGAGACCTAGAACTACCCTGTACGGTCCAAAGCACCGTTTAAGAGGTTTTTTACTCAGTCCACGCCGGCGTATCGCCGTCCACACCAAAACACGGTCACCGCGGGCTGGTGTTCCACGAAGTGTCGTCGAAGATTGTAACGGCGGCTGGCGATCGTCTGTTGGTTTTTGATGCGGAGGTGGGCGAGTTGTCATGCTTCTGCGGCGCACTGAAGGTAGGTGGTGACCTGGAGGTTTCTTTCGTCAGTGACGTTTGGAAGCATGGCGTCGAGCGTGGTTGCCGGATTCCTTCCATAGACCAACTTACATGACGTCATCTGCGTTGTCTCCTGCTCGGTCGTGTTTTATGCGAAGGTCGCTTAAGGAAAAATAGTTTCCCAAGTCTTGTGTTTTACGTCGACGTACATGGCCAGCATGTCGGAGATGGTCTTATTTAGACGCTTGATCCGGAAATCGGTTTTGGGTTGTAGGCGGTTGTACGGCGATAGCTTGGCTGGCTGTATCTCTGTACGGCGGTGGCTTGGCTGGCCAGTAATACTGCTCTGTATTCTTGCAAGCGTACGGGAAACACCAAGATGTCCAGCCGTCGGGTCGTGTAGGGCATCCAAAACCTCTGGAAGTAAAGCTGAAGGTATACTACGACGAAGTATTTGGTCCGAAGTAGCGAGAAGTTTTAGGGGCGAAGTTCCTTAAGGCATGGGTCGTGTCTCCTGTATGTAGTAGCCACCTCTCGTTTTAGTTCTTGGAATGTCCGCTGGATGGCGGTACTTGTATAAGACGAATATATGAAGAAAGATGCGAGATTGCGGTACTTGGAGCGTTCACTACATGTACGGACGGACAGATGGAGGGATGCACAGACAGACATAGAGACAGATGAACATGCGGACAGATGAACCGACAGACAGACAGACAGACAGACAGACAGACAGACAGACAGACAGACAGACAGACAGACAGACAGACAGACAGACAGACAGACAGACAGACAGACAGACAGACAGACAGTCGGACGGACGGACGGACGGACGGACGGATGGATGGACGGATGGATGGACGGATGGATGGACGGACGGATGGATGGACGGATGGACGCGGCCTTAGGATTATTTGCGGTTTGCCGATAAAACCCTTCAAAGTTTCACCCCACTCATAATCATTCCCTCCGTGGGTATGCTGCGATTTTTTTTTCTTGAGGAGAACGCCGTTCCGCAACAAAAAAAAACGACCTAACTCCTCGTTTGATTATTCGAAATAAGAGCGCGATACGTAGACGTGGAAATGAAAGGCAGGGACAGGGATAGACAGGTCGATGTCTATCCTGTCCGCGTCTACGTATCGCACTCTTCAAACAATCATGAATCACCAACTCGCCCAATCATATATTTTGGCAAGTTATATCCCTCGTTTGAATACTTTTAGAATAACGGTGTTCTTGCCATCGAGGTATTTCACAAGGCTTCCGAGTTGCGGGTCAACTCTTTGCCGCTCGGCGCAGTCGTTTGCACTTATGGTTCCCAAGAAGCACTGTCATCATCCGGGTCGTCCTTCAGCGGTGGTTCAACAGGGCTACGAGACAGGCAGTCGATCGGCATCAGAATGTTTTCTTCCAGACTTTTAAACGACGGTACAGTCCGATTCCTGAAGTCTTGGGCTCACCCGACGCGACCGAAAGGGTCTTTCAAGTTAGCTAGCCAACACAAGGCGTGGTGGTCGCTCACAGCTTTGAAGGGCCTGCCTTAAAGGTAGGAGTGGAGCCCAGATGAAGGCAAGACACTCTTTTTCTGTTGTAGAATACTTCATCTCTGCCTTTGATAGCGACTGGCTAGCATAACTGATGAGTGATGACTTTTTCCAGTCTGTTAGTCATTTGTACAAGAACGGCGCCGAGTTCTACACTGCTTGCGTCGATGCATATTTCTGTCTCAGCGAATTCGTCGAAATGCGCAAGTAGCCGATGCATCTGCAGGGGTTTTTTCAGTTCCTGAAATGCTTCCTTCTGCCGCGTTTTCCACTTAAAGTCCACGTCGGTCCTTAGAGAATGGCTCTGCAATGCGGGCGAAGTTTTTCACGAACCGCGTGTAATAGGCGTATTGGTCAAGAAATCAGCGCATGGCCTTCTTGTCGGTGGGCGGCGGGAAGGCGGCAACGAAAGCTGTTTTCTGCGGGTCCGGGCAGGCTCTGGACTTGCTGGTGACGTGGCCCAGGAAAAAGAGCTCCTCGTATGCGAAGCGGCACTTTTCTGGCTTTAGGGTGAGTCTGGAGTTCTTGATTGCTTGCAGTACAGCTTCAAGGCACCGGAGGTGTTCGTCGGAGTTTGAGGAAAATACCACGACGTCGTCCAGGTACACAAGGCAAGTCTGCCACTTCAAGCCGACTAGTATGAATCCATAACGCGTTGGAAAGTAGCGGGTTCCGAGAGAGACCAAAGGGCATGACCTTGAACTCGAAGAGGCTGTCTGGTGTAATGAAGGAAGTCTCTTCTTGGTCTCGCTCGTCTACTTCGATTTGCCAGTAGCCTTTCTTAAAGGGTCCCTGAAACAATTTTTTCACATTCTGTTTTTGATTAGACCACTACTGGAGCAAACCACTGGCACCGTAGTTCAATCGAAACACCCATTATTAACGGAGCCATGAGTACTAAAAAACTACCCTCCTCCTCCGCTGCGCCTTTCACCCTAAACTGCCCTCAACTCTTCCTTCGAGTGCTCGGGGCTAAGCTCCGCCTTCACGGCGCCTGCGTAACGACGTGGCGTGAGACCGCATACGTGTAAATCCCGCCGCCGAACCGATGCCGGCAGTCTGTGCTGCGCGTTCCACAGACAATCAGAACAGCTGGAAACGGTGAAGTCACTGGGGCAGAGCGTGTCGCTTGGTGTATGGGCGGTTGAAAACGCGTTTGGCCGAGTCGCAGCGATCTGCAACGATCTGGAGCGATCCCCAGCTTTAAAGCGTTGTAATAAATTACACAGTTTACGCAGAGAGCTTAAATCGGTCTCTTAATTACCCTTGGGACTTGATCTACAGGCCCAACATGTTTGTAAAAAATCGTCAAAACCGTTTCAGGGTCCCTTTAAGGTTCATTGATGAAAAATATTTTGCGTTGTGGAGTCGACCAAGGGCCTCGTCTCTTCGGGAGAGAAGGTATACGTCCTTCTTCGTGATCTTGTTTAGGTGCCGGTAGTCAACGGAGAAGCGTAGTGTTCCATCCTTTTTCTTCGGTGGTGGTGGTGGCGACGGAAGTTCGGCGGAGCGGCGTCTTTGTGTGGGCGCGGAGGGGGGACGTAGCGTCGGGCTGCAGCAGCGTAGCTCATCGCTTGCGGCTAAGAATGTGGTGCTTCGGCAACTCCAAGCGATTGCCGAACTTCTTCGTGGACGAAGTCGGCAATCGAACCCCCTTGAGGCTGCGACGAAGGCAACGGCTTCCGTAGCTCTTCCCGCACGATCTGTCGGACGTTTCACGTATGTCGTTGGAGCCGAGGGCTTGAAAATCTGCGCTGTCTACGTGCTGGAAGGTACGTACGTATTTGCAGCACCGTCTCGATTTTCGGAGACTCCGAGACAAACTCTTGAACTGTTTTGGGTGGGTTTCGCACCAACCCAAAGAAGAGGTTTTGCTTTACCCCTCGCATGAGCTAGGAGACCTTCTTCTCCTCGGTCATGTGAGGGTCGGTGTGCCAAAACAGACAAGCCATTCGTTCTGAAAAGATTATGACGCTTTCATACGAGAGCTGCGCCCGTGTTACTTGCAATGCAGCGGCTTTTCCTTCTCAAAGGACGCTTGCAAACGCTGCAAACAAGCTGGTCCGAAAGATGTCCCATGTCGTCATGGTGGATTCCCTGTTCTCGAACCAGGTACTTGCTGTGTCCTCCAGGTAGAAATACTATGATATAGCTTGTACACGGAGCTCCAGTTGTTAAATGCCCGGACCCTTTCGAATATCTCCAGCTAAGTTTCGGGATCTTGACATGGCGATCCATTAAAGGTTATTGGCTTTTTCGGGGGCTGCATGACGATCACGGGCTGTGGCACAGCGGCGGTCATCGTTGCTGCAGTGGAGGTCATGGCTTTGGTCTTATTGCTCTGGTCGAGTTGAAGCCTGTATTCTGGTGGTTGAAATTGGCGTCAGTGTCTTCTCCGTGACATGGGCTGGGTTCACAGCTTGATGGGGGTGTCCGGTGCATGAAACAGAAAGCATCTTCACCAGATGTCACGTGGTTGTGACGCAGACAAAGGCAGACCTGGCTTGTTGAAAATGAAACTTTTCATTCGGCTGAACTTGTGGCCTGTAAACGAAAAGCCAGATTACAGTGATATGCATGATTGATTGATATGTGGGGTGTAACGTCCCAAAACCACCATATGATTATGAGAGACGCCGTAGTGGAGGGCTCCGGAAATTTAGACCACCTGGGGTTCTTTAACGTGCACCCAAATCTGAGCACACGGGCCTCCTTCATTTCCGCCTCCATCGGAAATGCAGCCGCCACAGCCGGGATTCGAACCCGCGACCTGCGGGTCAGCAGCCGAGTACCTTAGCCACTAGACCACCGCGGCGGGGCTACAGTGATACGCACTGACACTAATAGCGGTGAACAAAGCGTCGGCTGTCGATCAAGGGAAAATTGGTGAAGTGCGTTGGCATTGGTCACGGGATCTGGTCACGGGATCGAATCGAGGCTGCGGCGGCTGCATTTCCGATGGAGGCGGAAATGTTGTAGACCCGTGTGCTCAGATTTGGGTGCACGTTAAAAAGCCCCAGGTGGTCGAAATTTCCTGAGCCCTCCACTACGGCGTCTCTCATATTCATAAGGTGGTTTTGAGATGTTAAACCCCACATATCAATCAAGCGCGTTGGCTATTACACACGTGCCGTCGAATATTCTAGCGTTATTGCTAGAAGCCATGCTGGTTCCAGAATAATCTGAAATGCTCGCTACGTGGGCGTAATCTTAACAAAACGATATACTACAGTCCTGAAGCTTCTTGAACACTGTATGCGTAGTTTGCGCTGGGAATCACTGACAGTGCAACAGGGCGGTAACAAATCTTGAGAAAGGAATGTGGCAATGTGAACTTAAAAAATCATGGAAAACTTCGAACAATTGTGTAACACGTGACAAATCAGACCTAAAACCATAACTGCATAGGAAAAATTGCTTCCACGTACTTTATAATAACGTGTTCAAGAGTTTGACAGCATATGCTGGTCAAAGAAATTGACCTATAGTTGGCAACATTATTTTTGTTTCCAGACTTTGCTATTGACAAAACATTTGCTAGTTTCCATTTAGATGGCAGTTTCTAAACTTCAAGCGATTATGAAAATCAAATCAAATCAAATTGAAGCATTTTCTTTAGTTGTTGTGGCAACTGGTGCTTAAAATGGAAGAACCGCGACATTGTTTCGTCTTTCCATGTTCTCCTCACCCCCAACAACTGCTGAGGTGACGTTGCCCTCCCTCGCCTTGCGGATCAAGTAGGCGACATGCTATCCGGCAGCGTCTTCGGATAGTCCAACAACCTCAGGCTTGAACTTGGATGTTTATTCAGTTGGTGTGGTGGCACGACTTGCCTAGGACGTTCGAGAAGCAGATGCCAGTAATAGACATTTTGACAAGTTTACTGTGACCGTCTGTGTAAGGTTGCAGAGGCTTGTGTGCGCGAGGCTCGTATCGTTAACACACAGGTCAAGAAACCGGATTCAATTATCGTCTTTGTTTAGCATCTCGTGATATGCGCAAAACGTAAAGCATAGCGCCTGCTGTTTGTCTGCCCTCGTCCACTACGCCTGTTTTGCGCTTCACGCCATTTAGTGCTTAAGCAACTTAGTCTTCAGAAGCCCAAGACCTAGAGAGTAACAGCCTCCACAATGTTTATGTTTTGCAATCGCTGGATGTGTCTAGGAGAGAAAAATAACACGGGATCGTATGCAAAGGTAGGTTCAATATCTACGCTGATATCGTTATGATTGCTTCCCTCCATACTGGACTGTCACTTGTAAGGCTCTCACTCTTTGTGATATGGGACGTGCTGTAGCGTGTCTCGCTCTCTTTACGCCTTTCCACATGTCCCTATACTCCTTTTTTCTAGTCATTTTCATTTGTCCTTTTTTTTTTCTCTCCTCTTCGAGCGAATGAGCGTGCCGCCCTTTCTGGCAGCCAATTTTCACCGTTCTTCCTTCGCTCTATCACTGGCGTTTTAATGTTTTAACGAGGACTAACAATTCTGAACTGAATAACGAAATTTAATTGAACTGCACCAAAGAAAGTATGGTAATAGAAGAACGTGTTTAAAAGCTTCCAGTTCCATAGAAATGTGCAAGTCTAGATCAATGCAACCATTACATAAAAAAAAACTTACATACAAGGGGCCGATATATGCACCAGTTTAACATCATATTAGGTGCAAATCAAAATAAAAAATAAAATATAGTTTACTCTGGTGTATAGCGAACGTTTTTGCCGAGGAAATCAGGCTATTGGTACTGCCTGACGAGGACCCAACTTGCCATCGCTAGTTCAGGCGCATGTTGCAGCATGAACTTAACATTAGTTTCACAGAGGGAGGATACAATATTGCACAATGTTGTACAATGTGTCAGTTATATATGGTATTGAAGTCACTGCATTGACTCAAAGCATGTACCGTGCTAAGCGCATTAAAAAGAAATACAAATTGAAGCACATTTCAAACAGTCACATGTACACAACAGTAAGTAAGAACGTCTATATATATATGGTAACTAATTATTATATATACTCACCATGACAAAATTACCTAATTAAAAACAAGAGTATTGATTTTTTTACATTTCTGCTAATAACAAACTGTTCATCATATTTGAAGGAACATTAGAATTAATAATCCCCTACTACACAATATGTGGATGAACACTTAAGAGGCCAGGTATAACATGCAGAACTTTTTGAAGGCCATGATTTGTTCGTGTTTGGTTGAAGTCATAATGTTTGTGTCAAAAGTCGTAAGAAGTGTTAGCATTCAGACATCGTTGTTGAAAACTTTTTTATCATTTCTGACAAATTTCTGCATTGAATCGGTAACTTCTTTAGCAATGTGTGTGAAATGTTCAGCAGACTGTGTTTTACAGATGTACTTTTCGTGCTGTCATGAATTGACAGATTCTTGATAGCGCGTACAGTTCTATTTTGTAGGATTTAAAGCTTCATTACGTTAGCCTGTGGGATTGTTCCCCATATAAGTATGCAATAATGAAAATGAAAATAAACAAGTGAATAGTACGATAGCAACTTTATTCTAATCATCGATAGACGTTAGCATATATACAGTTTATAAATGAAACATCTATAACTTTTATACGCCATCTTAACAGCGTATCAAGTTAGGACTTAATACTTCCAATACATTTACTTCTAATGGTGTTTCAGCATCAAAAGGGATGCGCCGTGTTGTTTAGCCTGAACCGGCAGATTCATCAACAAAATGCCAGCACTAGAAAAGCGCTATTTTCATGAGCCATTTTACCAGTTGCTTAAAAACGTTATCACGTGGAAACGCTCTTGTTTGGAATCGTGAAAGCGTAAAGACTTAGCAGAGAAGTGCAGCACTGCTATAGTTAAACCATCATGCGTTATTGTAGTTTGCGACAAACTATAATGATTCCAATAATGAACTAAGAGACGCTGAGGACTCCGTACTCTGCGAGATGGCATGACTGGTCTGACAAACCCATGGGCGCATGGGTGTCTGCAAGGGGTTGGGCGGTGGTCAAAAATGGTAGGACCTTTAGAATTCATTTACAATCAGACGTGTGGCTGTGATGTGCTTGCCACGCAAACGGCCTGGATTTGATCTTTACTCTGACCCAGACATTTTTATTTATTTTTTCTTCGCATCTTTCTCGATTGGTCGGTGACGCAAAAGATGATGATTTTTCCCTCCCAACCAACGACTCATGCCAACACCGACACCGATGCAGGGATTTCTGCGGAACTAGCTCTTTTGTAGGCGAGGCACCTGCCCACCTCAAGCTACACCAGCACTTGCCCCCACCAATTCTGGTGGCAGAGCAAATCGTTCTCCGTGACCAGATAAACGTGGAGAGTGTCATCGTGTTCGTGTTGTGCGTGGTGAGTGTTGCGTTGCTGGTGTTATCGAATTAAGTCGTTCGGTGGGGAAAGTTGTTCAGATTACTTTCAGCAGGGGTGTTCAGAGAAACCGTCTTGACGACGAGGATTTTTCACTGGACGCAGAACGCACCGAGAGTGACAGCGACGATGAACGATCAGCTGCTAACGTACGAGCAGTGAGTTGCACTTCACGTCCCGTCGTGCGGTAATGTTTTTTTTTTTCACGCTCGTATCTCACTTTAATTGTAGTTATTGTATAATATCCTTCAGCGAGCTATAAATAAAAGCATAGGTTTTTGTACATTGCATGTAGCCCAATTACAGTGGATGTTACGGAACGCCGCATGCCGCCAACACGCTCGACCGCGAAGCGAAATGGTTAAAGCAATGAAACACGCAGTTACGACTACAGCACACACCTCTCTGCCAACTTCTGCAATTCACCGGTACCATACGAACGACTTTGTTCTTCGACGAGTTTTCAGAATTTCGACGTTGCGAAAAGCGTACACGTGTATTCGTTTCGATATCCTTGTCGCGATCGCGCTGATGGAACCTGCGACATACGAGTGCAGCAAATTGCGCACTGTTAGAGCCTGATCATGGCTGTGACACAAGCGCTAATTAATGCGAAGTTAAATGCTTGTGTTTCATTGAAGAAGCAACTCGATGGTGCTTACAGCGCAAGTAATGACGACGGCGTAATATGTTTGAGAACCATCGCTACGTCTGCCATCAGTCCAGTGTAGCCGCGACGGCGCGCTACTCGCTAGTGGCCCACAATCGGTCAGACTCGGCACAAGGTATCTCGCAGTGCCGTTCAGTTCATACGTTAATTCTAGTTCGTTCAGTTTTTTTTAGCACGCACAGGATTACGGAAGGCGTCATTGATGCATGGTTGATCAGCTGACACCACCACCCTCCGCACTGTAGCGTGAAACGAGGTGTAGGGAACATTTAGAAGTTTCTATATAGTTTGGCAAAGTACTTTGGTCCGATGTACATTCATTCGACGATCAAGAGTTTATCCGGTGAGAGCGGCACTGGGCGTACGTCCGTGCGTCCTATATCTCTTCCTATGCGAGTTCATCCTCCCGCAGCCATCTTGGATTGCACGGCGCGCCACCTATAGCCTGTGGGCATTACGAATAGCAGAGGAGCGGGAGCTATCTCTTCGAATGTCGGACATGGCCTTGAAAATAGAGGGGCAAAGGCGGTGGAGGATGTGCACGACGTAGCTCTCAAGATACAGTTACAGGTGTATGATAACTTTTTCTTTTTGCCATTTTCTTTCCAGCGCCACTGTAGAGCGCAATAACTTGAGGATGGGAAGATGAGCGGCTAGTTCTCAGGCCTAAGTGGTCAGGCTGCAGGAGAGAAAATGGGTGTTTTCTATAATGAACTCCTTAAACCAGTAAAGAAGGAGAACATATACTTGAACAATCGTGTTAACAAAAGGAATGCAGTAATGATACTGGAAAAAATTAATGAAATACCATAATAAAAACGGCCATCTTCACCGATAAAAGCCAGCAGGATCCCTTCATGAGGCTTGGGAAGTTCCAGCGTGACGCAAGTTCGTTTTCCGTTCGCGATGCTGCAGGTGTGCGAAGGCTTTTATCCGTGAGGAGTCGCGCGTTTATTTCAGCCATGCGCCTCGTGACACTGGAGTCCAGCGACGTCATCGTGTCCGCACTCGCGTGGTCTGTAGTGCCCTTATCACGGCGACCTCCATGCCGCGGAGCCAAAGTCGAGAAAGTTTGTCCCGGACAAAAGGAGCGACCGGCGTGCGAGAAGGGTGGCGCCTTGGGGTAAAAAGGGGGTTGCGAAGGCGTGCGCAGGCCGGGCGTAGCAGTGTATGCCGGTCCTGGAACGGGGAAACCGCCCCGGGCGCCGATCGAAAACTCTGTCGGAGATAGTACTGCCCGCGCTTCTTCTCTGCTTTTTTTCTTAACACGTGCGGCGTGCCTCTCTGCAAGTGGCTCGAGGCGAGTCGGCGGCGCGAAAAATCCCCTCCGGATCTTCTACCCGGCACTCGCGCGCGCACATCGCTTTCGCCTCGAGCGCCTTCTTCGCTGCGTCCCGGCGAATATTTATCCGTCTCTCTATACGCACGCACAGACACATACGCGCCAGGCTTCTCTCGCGCCTCCAGAACTCCATATAATCCGCTACGTCCAATAATTGTCCTGCCCCGAGGCCAATTTTACGTTGCCATAACAACCAGGGACGTTAGTAAAAGTGTGTCTGTTCGCGTTTACTTCCCTCGCTCCTCTTACCACGTTGCGCCCTCGGTCGCGAACTCTTCGTTCTGTTTTTGCTTGCCCCTCTGGAAAGTCGTTCTCTCTCGCTTGCTCGCCGCCCGGGGCGTTCGGTTCGTCGGACCGCTGCTTTGTCGGTTGGCGTTCTTGCTGGAATATGGGGAAGTGGGAAATCCGGCCCCCCAGGGCGTGCAGCCAGCGCGCATGCGTGGCTCGGGGCGGTGGCCCAGCCGGGGCCTCGTTCCGGCACCTGGGGCCATGTTGTTGCCCGCCTGCCAGCAGAGTTTGTCTGCGCGGTGGCACTCGACAAAAAAGAAAAAAAATCAGTGGTGGCGGCAGAGATAAATAACGCGTGAAACTCACCAGAAGTTTCCTTCGCGTAGAGGCAACACCGAGACTTGTCGCCAGTTCGTTATTAGGGGGTCACGCGTCGTCCCTATATACGCCTTGCAGAGCACGCCTCTTGTCCCGGCACTTAATAACAGGACGAGGAGATGTAAATAGGCCGCACCTCACGTTGTCAGACAAGAAGCCCTGGGATAGAGCGTGCGCGTTTTGAAGACAGCTCTGTTAATGACTTGCCTATCATGTAGGGATACGCCTCCTCTGAAAATACTGACAAATGAGCCATCACTTCGTAACGACTTCAAGGGCCATACCTATGTATCCATGGACGCATGAAAAGTGACCACAGTACCTCTGTCAAAACAAAGCTGCTATAATCAGAGCCCATAGTACGCACAAATAAATTATAACAAGGAAATTGAGCAGCCAATAAGAAAGAGGTGCACATGTCGTGAGCTGTTTCAAAACATTGTGAGAAGTGATAATTTCTGGCCATCTACGTCCCTGCAACACAACCATGTGATTATGAGGCACGCCATCGCGGAGGGCTCCGGAAATTTCCACCATCTGCGGTTCTTTCATGTGCACTGACGTCACATAGCACACATTTAGCATTTCGTCTTCGTCGTCGCGGTGGGCCTCGAACCCGCGTCTTCGTGGTCAGCAACTGAGCCCAGTCAGTACTGCACGACCACGGAGGCTATCGGGTGCAGGAAACCAGGTAATCAATTACTTTGATTGGTTAAACACACGAACAGCTCCAAATGTGACACCTTCTACCATAAAATATGGATGCGTTAACCGCTCATGGATGAAGGTGGTATCAAATCTAGCAGTTGAATATGTCGCGTACAACCTATGAAAATAGCAGCATTACGAAGTAATACTAAGAGCCTCGTAGGCACTATGCCAGTTTGACTAATATACTTAGCATGTTTCTTTTACTGTTATACAGTTTGTATCGTAGTAGGGGGTAGCATAAATAACAGGTGATAAACGACGAAGTTATGTTGATACGCTATGGAAAAATAAATTTATGTCTAAACTGTGATATAGTATAACCTAATGAGGACCACAACACACACACACACACACACACACACACACACACACGCAAGCGCACGCGCGCATACACACACGCACGCACACACACACACGCACACACACAAACACGCACGCACACACACATACACACGCACGCGCACACACACACACGCACACACAAACACACACACGCACACACACACACACGCATAACACACACACGCACCCTACACACGCACGCACACACACACATACACGCACGCACGCATACACACACGCACGCACACACGCACATACACACACACATACACGCACGCGCCACACACACACGTACGCACACACACAAGCACACATACGCACGCAACACACACACACACACACCACACACACACACGCAAGCGCACGCGCGCATACACACACGCACGCACACACACACACGCACACACACAAACACGCACGCACACACACATACACACGCACGCGCACACACACACACGCACACACAAACACACACACGCACACACACACACACGCATAAACACACACACGCACACCTACACACGCACGCACACACACACATACACGCACGCACGCATACACACACGCACGCACACACGCACATACACACACACATACACGCACGCGCACACACACACGTACGCACACACACAAGCACACATACGCACGCACACACACACACACACACACACGCATATACACACGCACACAAACAAACGCACACACACGCACACACAAACACACGCACGCCTACACGCACACGCACACATACGCACACACACACTCGCACACACGCACAAACACACGCACACACACACACACACACACGGACGCACGCGCGCGCACACACACAGACGCACGCACACACACACACACACGCACGTGCACACACACACGCACGTGCACACACACACGCGTGCGCCCGCGCCCACGTGTTGTTTTTTGAAGGCGGATATCACACTGTGAGAGGTCAACCAAGTGCTTATTGACAGTATACAGAGTAGGCGGAAGTAATTTTTTAATATATTCACTTAATATACCTTACAATTTGAATGCAATTGTGATGTCCTAAATGCCAATGTATGAATTACATCCAATTGTACTCATCTAAAACGAATGCCTAACCGGTGATATTCACCCCAACATGCTATTACATGCTTTTTACAGCGAAAGCTGTATATGGCTAACAGAAACGAAAAGCCGCCCGACAGTGCACGGTGTCATAAGCGTTCTCTATTGGCTGTTATCAGTTACGTCGTTCGCAGCTTCGTACCCAAGTACGCGCGCCATAGGCTGCGTTGTGTGTTAGCTCGTGATGTCAAACGCTTGCAATAACGCGGCGTTGTGGCTTCAATGTGACGATTGTGGCGAGCATGTTCACCGGGGCGAACGCCCGCTTTCGGCTGGACTTTCTGCAGTGGAACTTTGACGTCTGTAACCACCTCAGGCTCGAGAACAACCACTGTGATTAACGTATTGCGAAACGCATTTAACCGCTCAGTAGACTCTTCCATGACCGCGAGCCACACAAGCCAAACGTGTGTTTAACCTCATTAAGAAGCGCGAACATGTAACTAATAATTGTGAAAGGCATCAGTGCCACGTCGGGTTGAAGCCACTGCTAAACACCGGGATCAAATACTTCAGCTTTTGCTGGTTAACCCTTTGTAAGGATTGCTTGGGCTGTAATTTTTTTGGTTATGTTCTTATAAAAGGAGTACCTGGTGTGGTGTGGTTACGGACAAGGTATTGAGCACGAAGGTTTGATTAACGGTATGCCACTACGCACCGAAACTTGGCAACGTTTAACGCTAGAATCTTATCTAGTGCGTCAAGCCTATAGCTGTACTATTCAAGGAGTTAGAGAGTGTTAAATGGGATGTAATAGGGCTCAGTGAGGTTACGAGAACAGATAAGGCCTATACAGTGCTACAGAATGGGCACTTCCTGAGCTATCGTGCCTTGGTTGGCAGAAAAGAAGTGGAAGTGGGATTCCTTATCCACAAAAGCATCGCTGGCAACATAGAGAAACACTATGGCAATAATGAAAGGGTGGTAGGTATTGTAATTAACCACAATAAGAGATACAAGAGGAAGGTGGTACAGGCTTACCCCCCTACATCAGGTCATGATGACGCGTCCGTTGAAAGCTTCTATGAAGACGTGGAATCGGCAATGAGTAAGGTAAAAACACAGCATACTATACTGATGGGAGGCTTCAATGCCAAGGTAGGAAGAAGGAGGCTGGATACCAGGCAGCAGGAGATTACGGTATCGGCACAAGAAATGCCAGAAGGGAGATATTAGTAAAATTAGCATAGCGCAATAATTTACGGATCTTGAATGCCTTTTAGTGAAAACGAGGGAACCGTAAGTGGTGATGGAGGAGCCTTAATGCGAAAATAAGAATGCAATAGACTTTATACTGAGTGCACACCTAGCCACCGTGCAAGATGTGGAAGCGCTTGGCAAGGTACGATGCAGTCATCATAGAATGGTACGGTCTCGAATTCGCCTATAAACTTGAAGAAGTAACGACAGAAACTGATACGCAAGGAGCCAATCAATGAGCTACCACTCAGAGGAAAATTAAAAGAATTCAGAGTTTCGCTTCAGAACAAATACTTGGCTCTTATCGAGAAAACCGGCTTTAGCGCTGACACAATGAATGATAATCTGACGAGTATCATTACAGAGTGTGCAGTGGAAGATGGAGGTACGGTAGTTGAACAGGACACGGGCAAGCTGCCCCAGAAAACGAAGAACCTCATTAGGAAGTGTCAGAGGATGAAAGCCTCAAGTACAACAGACGAAAGAGAGTTGGCAGAGCTTTTGAAGTTTATTAATAAGCGTAACGTTTCCAATGTAAGAAGGTATAACATGGAGAGAATTGAACACCCTTTGAAGAACGGAGGAAGCGTCAAAGCGGTGAAGAGGAATCTTGTAATAGGCAAAAATAGATGCATGCACTAAGGGACAAGGAAGGCAAAATAACTAACAATGTGGATAAGATAGTTAAAATAGCAGAGGAGTTTTACAAAGATCTGTATAGTAGCCAGGACAACCACTACCTTACTATAAGAACTAGCAGTAACCCAGATTGCACCCCACCAGTAATGATAGACGAAGTCAGAAAAGCCTTGGAGAGCATGCAAAGAGGCAAAGCTGCTGGTGAGGATCAGGCAACATTAGATCTACTGAAAGATAGAGAACAGATTGTGTTAGAAAAACTAGCACCCTGTTTACGAGGTGTCTCCTGGCGGGAAGAGTACCAGAGTCTTGGAAGAACGTTAACATCATCTTAATACATAAGAAATGAGATTACAAGGACTAGAAGAATTACAGGCCGATCATCTTGCTCTCCGTCGTATACAAGCTATTTACAAAGGTAATTGCTAACAGAATTAAGGCAACACTAGAATTCAATCAACCAAAGGAACAAGCAGGATTTCAAACAGACTATATACTTACTCAACAAGCGACGATATTCATACTATCAATCAGGCAATAGAGGAATGCTCAGAATACAGCTAATCACTATAAATAGCCTTCATAGACTACGAGAAGACGTTTGATTTAGTAGAAATGTCAGCAGTCATGCAGACACTGCGGAATCAGGGCGTCGACGAAGCATATATAAACATCAAGGCAAAAATCTACAGGGGATCAACTGCTACCATAGTGCTTCATGTAGAAAGCAACAGGGGACCAATCAAGAAGGTAAGGCAGGGGGATACAATCTCCCTAACGCTATTTACTGCGTGCTTACAGGAGGTTTTCAGAAGCCTAGAATCGAGAGAGTTAAGGTTAAAGTTAATGGAGAGTACCTTCGTAACCTGCGTTTCGCCGATGATGGTGCATTGCTGTGTAACTCAGAGGACGAATTTCAACTCATGATTACGGAGTTAGAGAAGGAGGGAAGAAAGGTAGGCCTTAATATTAATTTCTAGAACACGAAAGTAATGTACAACCACCTTGGAAGTGAACAGCGCTTCGAAATAGGTTACGGAGTTAGACAAGGAAAGCAGAACGGAAGGTCTTAAACTTAATCCGCAGAAAAGAAAGTAATGTACAACCACCTTGAAACAGAACAGCGCTTCGAGATAGGTAGTAGTGCACTTGGAGTTTTAAAAGACCATGTCTACTTAGGACAGGTAATAACCGCGGAGCAGAACCACGAGATTGAAGTAACTAGAAGAATAAGAATGGGGCGGAGCACATTTGGCAAGCACTCTGAAATCTTGACACCTAGATTGCCACTATCTCTCAAAAGGAAGGTATATAACAGCTGCATCTTGCCGATTCTTAGCTACGAAGCAGAAACCTGGAGGTGTACAAAGAGGATTCAGCTTAAATTAAGGACGACGCAGCGAGCAATGTAAAGAAAAATGGTAGGTGTAACCTTAAGCGACAAAAAAGAGAGCAGAGAGGATTAGGGAACAAACGGGGGTTAAGGATATCATAGTTGAAATCAAGAAGAGGAAATGAACATGGGCCGGGAATATAGCACGCAGACAGGATAACCGCTGGCCGTTAAGGGTAACTGACTGGATTCCCAGAGAAGGCAAACGTGTTAAGGAGGAGGATTGAAAGAAGAAGGACCGGGAGGTTAGAAACGTGTTAAGGGGAGCGAAACCTCTCACATGCTAAGTATATTAGTCTGCCCACCTAACAGAAAATTAGGTGGGCAGACTATAGATTAAGAAGTTGGTGGGTATAAAATGGCAGCAACAAGCACAGCACCGAGTTCACTGGCACAACATGGGAGAGGCCTTTGTCCTGCAGTGGACGTAGACAGGCCATTGATGACGATGATGATGTTGATGATGATGATGCTGATACGCTATTAAATGGAGGGGCTAAACAAAGACACCCTGCGATTCAATTGAGGTGTACAAGATGGCCAAAATCGAACCGAAGTGTCCACTCTGAGGTGCGCGTCACATCGAATAAAGTCTTTGGCTTCTAAAACACTTTAGAAAGATTATTATTAGGGGCGAAGCTCCTTAAGGCGTGGGTCTGTCCATCCTTCGTCGTTGTCGTACGTAGTCACTGGGATCCGAGATGCATGGGAGATGGCGGTACTTAGAGTGATCACTAGATGGACGCATGGATGGATGGACAGACAGTCTAGAAGAAAGACAGATAGATGGACGGACGCGTGGACGTACGGATGGATCGACGCATGGACAGACGGACAGACGGACAGACGTATTGATGAACGCACGGATGGTCCCGCGTACGGATGGAAGCAAGAACTAACGGATGGGTGGAAGCACGAACGGGCTGACTGACGCTTCGCCCCACTCATCATCATTCACTCTGTGGATATGCTGCGATTTTTTTATTATAAAGAAAACTCCTGCGAAACATAAAAGTTACCAAGTTTGTTGCGAAGCAGTGCCATTTATAACAAGATTTATGAGAATGAATACAGCCCTTCAATTTACACTTCTTGCCTATATTCATAACAAGGGTCTCGTTCTGGCAGATTTGATGCCTTCAGGTAGTATGTGGGACATAACTGGTCAGGTGCCAGCTCGTAATAAGATCGCATGCTACGTGACGGTGGCAGGCAAAAAAAAGTGTTCCTCACTCGCATGCGAACGACGCGAACTGACGCTTTCACGTTTGTATCCACATATATACCACTTAAAGTTGATGGAAGGATGACCACGGCCTTAGCTCAGTGTTGGAGCATCGGACGCGTTATTTGAAACTCGCAGGTTTGGTCCCCGCCGGCAGCAAGTATTCTTTTCGTCCACTTTTTTGATTCACGTTTACATTAAAAAACTTCTAATAACTTTCTATATAATTTCCTTGACATCATAGTGTGGTACACTAAATTATTATTATATCTAACAAAGAAAATGAGCCCTTAAATTTGCCCCGTCCTGGTGGTCTAGTGGCTAAGGTACTCGGCTGCTAACTTGCAGGTCGAGGGATCGGCTGCAATTTCGATGGAGGCGAAAATGCTCCGGTTTTTGTGCACGCATGGCTGAATTTCCGGAGCCCTCCACTTTGGCGTCTCTCACAATCATATGGTGGTTTTGGGACGTTAAGCCCCACATATCAATCAATCAATTAATCAATCAATCGATCAATGAGCCCTTAAACTTGCACTTTTTCCTTCACCCTTTAACAAGATAACGGGAGTGATGCTCTAAATAAAGAATTGGGGAAAAAATTTAAAAAAATCCTCCCTTTATCTGCCACGCCCCGACGGAAGGAACTCGTTGTTTTTGTGTTAGCACGGGAAGAGCGCGGATAGCTGTTGTCACAGGCGTACATCGAAAGAACATCAGTGGCAGGAAACCTGCAGCAATTGCACCAGCCTGGGCCAACTGGAAGTTGCTGCGCCACACTGCTCCAAAAGGGTCTTTTCTCTCTGATTTGCGCCATCGCTGTGCTACAAGATGGTTCTGAAACCGAAAGTAATGTTGACAGCACGCATGTGAGCGGATATTACGTAATGGTCGTCTACTTGTACACTTGTGCCTCTGCATTTGCGTACAGTTGGTCTAGTCAGAGTGTAGCTGCAAGAGCACAAGATCAGCCAATCAAATATTCCCATTTCGGCGCGATTGCGACGGTACCTTTTCTGCTAACCACCGGCAAATAACGGAGGCCATGTGGCGACCACCGACAAGCGCACCAGTCATCGCCGATAAAGACCCTACGTGTTCGGCGTTGCACCGCTTTAAAGGGCCCGTAAACCACCCAGAGGTCGAAATTCAGTTGTGGTGGGGAAATTGTGCACGAGTGTACGACAAACACGGCGCCATGAGAATTTTTCGAATTGGTGCAGTAATAGCGGAGTTAGACGCGTTTGATTATCAAAACCGTAAACGACCACATCTATCACTCTCTCCTGCGCTCCGCTGGTATCCTCTCCCACGCCGCATCGCCCTCTCGCCGAGCACCCTTCCCATGTCCCTCCTAATCTCACGTGGCATACGACATCGCTGACGCGCTGCTTGAAACATCGTCTACTTCTGGCTGCCGCAATTTTTGGGGGGCGATTTTAAAATGAAAAGAAGATAAAAGTGAGCCCCCGTAACTGTGTTTAAGGGGGAGGACCGCTCAACAGTAGCTCACGAATGGTGGGGGTAAAGGAGGGATTAAAAGGATAGGATTAAAAGGTAAAGAGAAAGAGAAAGGAAGGAGAAAGCGAGGCGCAGGGACAGCGAACGACAGAAAACGACGGAAGAAAAGAGGAGATAGGAAAGATTAACATGGTCGCAGGAGTCCGAAGACGGGGCACCACTCGGCTAGAGCTCTTGTCGGCGTCAGGGAATGGCGTAGGGCGAGCCCAGTCGGCCAGAGCTGCACTGTCGTTGGAGGTCGCGGGGCACAACCGGTCGGCACGAAATCCAGAGAGCGAGTCCCTGCCGCGACTGCGGGCGTCGAATCCGTCCTTTGTGGGTTGGCGAATCGTGGCTGCCGTTACCGTGCCATTATGGAACCTGCGTTGCGCGCGCCCCTTCAAAGAATCGCCAACGTGATGAACCCGTACGGGGATTTGCCGTGCCCTTCACGTGTCACGCACGCGGGCAACACGACGAACAACAACAAGCAGCACGGCCAGCTGCTTGCAAACTGACCGGAAGTTGTAGGCTCTTGCTCGACCAGTCACAACATTTGGCTTGGTGTGTCAGAGATGTGGCATGGCGCGTCACGAGGAAGTCTGAAAGGCCCGGGAAGGAGGAGTGATTGTTTCTTGGAATTTGTGGCGCGCTGGCAGCTCGTAGCGCTGCCACGTGCAGAATCGTTGATCGCGACGGCATTCTGCACACGATGCGCGCCTTTACTTGAAATGCTTGAAAAAATATCGGAAGTGCTTTCGGGCCCTTTAAGCCTATACGGCACGCTTTTAAAAGCTGGTAACTACCTGAGCGTGGAGGGGCGCTGACCGCTGCCGCCTCGATCGTTGTACGGGACCATATTCAGTGTGCACCGCTTTCTGGAAGCTAAAGTAGCTTGCTATAGCAGAGTTCATCGTTGTGAATCACGGGCACTGAGACAGCAAGCGTAGTGATTTTATAACCATATTTGCAAGCTTTCATAACGCGACAACCTAAACGAACCTCAGTCCGCGGCCAGGACTACGCAGAAAGCTCCCGTCATCGCGTTAACGTAGCTTTCTCGCCGCATCTATGCGCGGATTGACGCGGAGTTGGGCGCAAGCGGCTTCGCACGTTCTGCACGCAACTAGCCAGTAGACCATCGGCTCTCTGCAACCTTACCGCATCTCAACAATGCTGTGTCTGTTTTCGCTAGCAGATTACCGTACACGTTTATCACGGACTGCCACTTATGTCCGTAACGCTATTCGCTGCGTCGGCTGCGTATCCCGGACTCCGCAGTAGTTGCGAAATGCTCCTGGACGTCGCCATCGTGTGCCATCGGACGGCCGTGTGAGAGCACTAATCATAGGCGTCCTCAAGGTTCTCCTTCAGGGGGGGGGGGGGGGGGGCTGAAGGTTCATCGCAGCTACCCCCTCCCTCATCGTGTTAATGTATAAGGCGGACTTTGCGCCCCTCCTCCGCCCAACCTCTGCCTCCCCGTGCACACGCTCATGTGAGAGTTTGTGCGCGCTCACTGCTAGAACTTCATGAGACAGGTAGCTCAATTTTTGGTGCAATATCCTTCAGTGTTTTAGGCCACCACTTCTATGTATGTTACCGCTTTTGTTTATTTTTTGTGCTTAATTTGTGGGCTTGTTGCTTCTGCATAAATCTGGGGGAACATTAAAATAAATTAAAGCTAAATTTTCTATGAGAGTAGATTGCTGCTCCGGGACGTCCGAGCATGCTAAAGTCTTCCTTCAATTCCCCTACCTCTTCCACATTTATGCCGGATCAACAATAAAGTTGTTTCACTTACTCACTTCCTCTGTGTGTATCATGAAAAGCCCCTGCATTCTCCAAACACGGAGGTAGCTGCTCCTAAAGCAGAATTTGTCGGCTCCAATGGCTGCTCCAAAATGCCAGAAAGCACTCCCACCACTTAAACGTGTGGCTAGCCAGGCGATCCTCTTGCACAAAAAGGGAATTGTCAGTGGCTCCAACCGACAGTGGCATATAACAACCGACACATAGAATCGACATAAAGAAATAGCCCTGAAATATGGGCCGCGGCGCTGCTTTCGCATGGAACTTCAATGCGACGCACTTCTCGGGCATCAAGAGAAGGGCACTACGGTAGCTTCTCCCAAACGAATTTGAGAACGCCGCTTTCTGAACGCAGTTTGCAGAAGTTTTTATGCTTCGCTGGCACGAAGAAAAAAAAATAAAAGTATAATTATATAATGTTGTTTACACGTAGCAGTTAGGCTTTCCTTTATATTTGTTCTCAATTCCAAAGAGATGCATTGGCGGAACTACGGCATTGTTATGTTCTGTTCTAACCATTCTGCTGTGGAGAGGTAGAGGTCCATATTACCTCAGCTACTCCATCTCAATAAGTTTTGTAGCGAAAAAATAAAAGAATGATATTGAGCGGTATTCAAAAACGAACAATCAGAAAAAAAAAACATAATAACACATTGAAACCAGTTGAAATATCATGCTAATGTACAGTTTGCCTGCAACAGTTCACACAGTCATAAAATGTTCACACGCACACCTTTCTGTTTTTACTCTGAGTGCATTTCTACAACTGAGTATATGCACAACACATCATTTCATAGGTGTCACTGTCAACCCCTGGCTGTCTATCACAGGCACTTATCCAAGCCGGTCTCCACTAAGAAGACTGTCAGGAAGATGTCCGCCTTTTTCTGAAGATGCATCTCCGCCCATGGTCCAAGTAATTTCTTTTATGTGAGGGGCCGTCTGTCCAAACTTCCTATTCCTTAACTTTGCTCTTTCATTCGCGTACTTCACGTGCTCCAAAAGAATATGGCGAACATTTTCTTCTGCATGACCACAATTGCATTCCGAGGAGTTGGATCGATGAATTTTGTGCAGGAAGCTGTTTGTGTATGCTTCTTCCAGTCGATGTCTGTGGATTAATGTACCTAAGTGTCTTTGGAAATATGTCACCATTGAAAATTTTCTCTGTGGATCATCTTCATAGAGTACTGATTCTTTTGATTTAGGGCTATCAAACCACTTCTTTATAGAACATTGGTCAGCTCCTTGCGTTATAAAATGTTGAATACCCGCCCCAGACATAGGGATTGTGCAATGCCGTCCTTCGTTCAATGTTTTCTTGGCGAGGCTCTCTGCCTCTTTATTCCCCTCTATTCCAATGTGGCTGGGTACCCATTGAAATACAATGTAGTGACACTGCGCTGAGGAATATTCCACAGTTTCTGTAATACATTGTGCTATTTCGTCATTTCTGTAAAGTGATCTCACATGTTTTATTAGCTGAGGGACAGGTTTGCTATCCGTGCATATCACCCACTGTAATGTCTCCGAATGCTCGCAGATAAACACAACTGCTTCAAAAATAGCCACCAATTCTGCTTTCGTTAAATACCTGCGCGATAATCAATTTATACATTCTTTTCTTGTTGAATTTCAGGTATAAAGACCACACAGGCTGACGCTTCTTCAGTGCATGACCCATCTGTATATATCTTCGTCTTTTCATTGTGCATTATATGAAAATGATGAAGTATCATCTGTGCCAGCACTCTTATTTAGTTTGTATTTCTTGAAATATATTCTCAATGGGACAGCGTTTTTGCGGTAGGTTGGCGAAAGGTTACACTCAGCTTGTGTGCACAAATGGTACGTCAGGAAAGCAAAATATTTTATGTGGTATATTTTTATTTTTAGCGCAATTTTTTTCCTGTATACGAAATACATGCTTAGCAATCTTTCGCAGCTTTATGACAACCAATGACACCGACACCCATGGCAATGCCGGAATTTCTGCGAAACGAGCTCTTTAACGCTAATATGTTAAAAACTCTATATTTCGGGATCGGCGTCCTCATTTCACTCAATCTGGAGATCGTTATTGATATGTTCTCGTATCCTGACGCTAAATGTCCTTCAGAGTGGCCTCTGTAGAAAATTCTCTTTCACACTGAAACATGACTGCAAATTATCACGAAAGATGAGGACACAGAAACACAGAGGACCAAGTGCGGATCACCGATAATCGTTGGTAGTCACCATCTGGTATAGTCAGTGCATGGTTCTATCTGTTCCTCACGAGTCCTCGTTTTTCGCGCTGCTTTGTTGTCATGAAGCCATACCAACATGCTCAGCCCCATACGTTTTCATACAGCGATATGAGCTATGTTAAAGCGATAGCATTAACGAGCTTGTTGCACAGAAATTCCGGCGTCGGCGTCGTTGGTTGTGAGCGAAAAAATCATCTTGTGCATCGGACCAAGAAATCGAGAAATATGCAAACAAAATAATGCTAAATGTTGCTGGGTCGGATTGGGGTTCGACCAGGTATACAGTTTGTGTGTTAAGCGGGTGTTCTACTACACAACAACGCGTCGACCTGTGAATACAATGAAAAGACCTTACTCTGCTTGGAAATGCCGTGAAAGCAACACTCGTGCATTGTAAACGCCAGTATATATATATATATATATATATATATATATATATATATATATATATATATATATATATATATATATATATATATATATATATATATGCTTCACACTACAATATGAAATATTGCTGCCATAATGCGTGTACAAGTGTACATTGCCATCGGGAGTCGGAACATGCGATTATCATAATGCCTTCATGGTTTAAAGCCGGTCACCCACTACGCAAGGTACACACGTTTCTGCGCCTATTCCCTTTAAAGCAGTGGGTGCATAGCAAGTTCGAGAACATTTCATGCATGAAGTGCTTGAAGTACGCGCTAGGGACCGGATAATGCTATCGCGTTCAACTCCTAAAGGTGAAGCTTAAGCAACCCATAATTTCTCGGTTCACCCATCCCCCCATCCCCGCTCCTGTTCCAACCTTCTTCCGTGTCCGGCCCTTGCGGGACTAAACTTTCTGATTGTGGCCCACTAGTTGGGGTGAGTTTGAGAGCCCTGCTTTATTGAATGTAATCGACAAAAAAATAAAGATTGCTGGCGCCTACTTCACTGGAGTGTGCAGGCGCGAAGGTTTAGCCCTTAATATGAACACCTTTTTTCTAAGAGAGAGAGAGAGAGCCACGCACTAGAGGCGCGAAGACTGAGGGAGCAGCGTTGCCTTGCTTCCCTTTCCTACCCCGTGACAATGCTTGCTCGCTCTTTTTCCTATCTCTTCTTGTGTCTATTCATGTCTGTTTCTCTATCTGCCTATCTCATTGTAGATCTAGTATCTGTCTCTCTTTCTTTCCTTTTCTTTCACTGTTTTTTCGGTCTTCCTACCTCTTTCTCACTGTACTCATTTCCTCGTGCACCAGAGTTATTGGATGCCACGCCAGCCAAATCGGCGCACGTGTTATGGGAGCTAAGCCGAAGAGAGTGCGTGCCGGTTTATGATGATGATGATGATGCTTATGATGATGCTTATGATGATAGCTTCCTGGTTTCGCCACATGTAATAACGAAAAGCTTAACAGCGCCGCTGTGAGAAATTTAATCGGTTGTCAACGCCGTGTCCTGTCATTTACGTGCCTTCGCCTCACTGTTCGTCCTTGTCTAGCTCTAGCAAAATGAATGATTACCAACTAGCGCAGTTTACAGTGCTGCAATCTACCTTGTACTGCAACCCTACCACCACATGGGGATGAGTAGGCTAGTAGCAACTGGGTATGAGTCTATCCAGTCTCTGTAATTAATTTGTCAATAATGAAACAAAGAAACTGGAGGGACGGTGAGTTTAACCAGGAAAACGGAAGGTTATTGACTGCCGGGCCGCCGGCATCATAGCGGTCCTTGCGTGGCTACGAGCAATACAACTTCGCTGCACATGCAGCCTCACTCAGTTGGCGAATCGGGGACATGTTTTCTCGCGTCGAGCGGCCCAGGGACACGATTTTTAGAAAAAGACTCCACTCTGTCTTTCTGCGGCTCGCGATGGCACGTGCGCTGATGGCGAACGGTGTTGACGACGCACTGCCCTGGAGTCGGGACGTCCCACGCTGTTCTAACAAAGCAGGGCAGACTCTAGCGCGTGCATAACGCGTGACTGTCCGTAGGAGAGCGAGGGCTCGCTGTGGTCGGGCGGGGGGGATGTGCATCGTGCGGCATGTCTGGCCGACCAGCACGTGCTCGGAATGCGCGCGCTTCATCCACTCCAGGTGGCCCGCTCGCCGGCGTGTACACGCTGACGGCTGCGAACCCCGCTCACGTATTCTTCGCGAAAGCCGCCTCTGGCGCCGCGCGCGCGATACAGCGTGCGTTTGCTTGCTCACGTTAGCGAGCGGCGATTCCTGGGGAAAAAAAAAGATTGTAGGGAGGAGGGGTTGCTTGAAAGGACGCCCTGCGCCTCCCTTCCTCACCGTTGCCGCCTGGATTGCAGCCGAGTGCCGCCACTTTGATTTTGTACCGGTCCAATTAGAAGCAGCGCGGCTGTTTGCGCCGCTAATTAAACGCAGCTGGTCGCTGGGGCGTGTACAGCTTGTCGCTTTTTCCCCCGGGAAACGGCAGCCTCCGAGCGGGCTCTCTGTTTTCTTCTTTTTCCTCGAATCCGTGAGCGCGACAGGCTCGGAATTCACTCACGTTGTTACGGCTCCGTTCCACCTACACAAGACTCCCTCCCTCCCACGCCCCCCCCCTCCTCTCTCTCGCCTTTTGCTTGTCAGCGGACTGTCTCTACGTGAGCGGCCTCGCAACGGCAAAAGGTCGTGGTCAGGGAAGCTAAGCTGGTGAGGTCTGGCTTCGGACCCAAGCGAGTCGTCGCAGGCTACGCTAATCAGAACGACACATTTAAAACGACGAAGAGAGCATGACGTTCGAGAAAGCGAGAGAGAGCCTTTAGTAAATTAATATTATTAATTATGTCACGGGTATAGAAAGGTACTTCAGGCACGAGTGCAGAAATGACGCAGAAGGGTTGAAGACGACGATGTTGTTGTGGGGCCGTATCTGGACTGCCCTGTTGTCCTGCATCCTTGCACACTGTGTGCAGTGTTAGCCCCATCAGCGCCAACTTATTAAGTACTCCCCGTTACAATATTTTGTTTATATTGGAGCATGAGAAGAATCGTCGTAAGAATCACCCGATCGCCAATACTACACCCTCCCAGTTGAAGAGGCCACCCAATCGCTCTACTCCGTACACTGCCGTGTCGCATGAGTTCAGCAAATTGATCCATTCGATATTTGATCACCATAACCGGGCTTTCATTACCACGCTTCGTTAGCTTTGTCTCTCCCCGTCATTTTAGGCTTACGACACCGTGGTTTCGAAACAAACTTTCATATTTCGAGAACACGTCATTAATACCTGTTTTTCCAATTTTCTTTCTTATTTGTTCAGTGAACAGTTTACAACTGTTTCGTATTGAGGGGCGAGCGTTTCTCGGTAATAGTGCATGAACTTTGTAAAGTCCATTTTAATGCTAGGAATCAGGAAAGTTCTGAAGTTAATAATAATAATAATAATAATAATAATAATAATAATAATAATAATAATAATAATAATATAATAAAAATAGAGACGCCGTAGTGGAGAGCTCCGCAAATTTGGGCCATCTGGTGTTCTTTAACGTGCACTGACCTAGTAATGTCAGGTTACTGCATCTATATCTCCATCGAAATTCGACTGCTGCAGCAGGTATTCAACCTGTGACCTCCGGCTCGGCAGCCGAGAAGTTTTACTTCGGTTCTGGTGCTTGAAACTAACTACATGGAAGACATTTGTACAAAGGCAAAATGGATATAACATAGCGGCAACGCAAGTCCCGGTTCCATATACACATTTATACATCCATTCATTCAGTCATTAATCTATCCATCCTTCCGTTCAGCCTTTCGTCCCTCCACCCATTCGTGAGGTACACTTTTCTGTCTTGCTGTCACCCTTGGTATCAGGGCAGGAGCTAAACTTTCTAAACCAGCCAACGTTCATGTGGTACAATACATACATGCATTGTTACCATCTTGCCAAATTGGGAAACTCATTACAATTTATTCGGCATTGTGTGATTGTCTTATTACACTATACAGTGGGAGTTTTCTTCCTACTCGTGTTTCATCTGTTTCAAAAAGAAAAAAAAATCACTTGCATCATGGCCATGTTATCATAATGCTTGCGTCCGTATTTCGTTGCCCCTTCAAATGATGACATTGCCTTCATTATATGCTATTTTCTCATTAACAAAGGTTTAGAAAGCACACTGGGGAATGACTTGAACCGAGGAATTCAGAATTATGCCTCATCTGCTTCTGGAAGGATGCCCGCGAGAGACTCGGCGACCGAGAACTACTGGTAATTCACTGTTCTTTAGGTTTTCTCGCATTTATGCTACTGCGTCCCGAAAAGAGAGAAATTTACGCTTCAATAAAATGAAGCAGGTGGTGGCGCAGCGCAGTCGACAACTTTAAGATGAAAGACCTGAGTAAAAGATCAAAAGCGTGTGCTCCGTGGTTTGCATAAACCATGCTTATATGGAGGAACTTAGGGTGAAAAAAAAGGGAAAAAAGGAATATCTATATTAGGACCTGAATAATGCTCACATCGCTACGAACCACCACGGCGCCGACAGAGGCGGCTCGAAAGGAAAGCTGAGCCAACTTTCGAGTGCGTATAGACTAAAGAAATCGTAGCACTAACAACAACAAAAGAAGAAAATCTGCTCATAACACCCGACTTATGGAACGGCGAGTTGAGAGCAGTACTCCTCTTCATTATGCGGCTGCGGTTTGGAATTTTTCGTCTTTGAAAATTGAGTTGAGCCGCGCGCGTGTGTGTCGGCGGCGGCCGGCTCGTGTTCGATGCTGCCTAGCGCGTATCGGCGCCTTTTTTGCTCTTGGCTCGCTGCGCATTGGCTCAATACACCTTAGAAACTTCGTTAGGCACACCCGACTCCGCTCAAGAGAGGGAGCGATCTGAGGGCGCACACTCTGGCCTAAGCTAGAGGTGGTTCCGGGCCAGCATACCAAAGTGAACGGCCAGAACGCCTGGGAATACGATGGCGAGAGACGAACCGTGGTGCAGATCTGAAAGAAGCGAGAAAAAAAAAAAGACAAAGAGCAAGTGCTGTGAGCAGTGTATAAGTTCATCTAAAGAGGCAAGAATGTGCACGGATATGCTGAGACTTCGAAAGCGCTCTCGACTCGCTCGGCTACTAAAAATTTTGCGCTATTCTTGCGTCTATCCTCTGTTTTTATTTATCATAGAATCCATCGCATCACCCTTTTTTATAACCATGACGTGTTCCAAAAGCGCCAACTCACTTTCATGCACAAACTCATCTTTGCCCTCGTTGGTTGAGTTTCTTAAAAAAAAAACAAAATACCAATAAAGCAAGTTCTCGCCGTAACACAATAAGGAGAAACTTCCCCAACTCTCGAAATTTCTCGCACTCGCAGTTCGTCAGCGGTTCTCGTTCGTAGTGTCGGCACGGCGGCATTTCAGGCACGGGTGGCTGTGCGGCGAATACGTGTATGTGAGCCCCGGGAACATGTGTACTTACGTTGTGAGAGACCGCGTGGGTGTTCGGAGCGGAACACAGCGGGCGGCAGTGCTGTAGAATGCCCGCATGAAGCGTCGCACAACCTCTCTTCCTCAAGAATCGCTACATATTCCTCAGAACGGATACAGTCGGTTGCGCGTATCGGAAGCTCGCGCACGTTCCTGCGTAACACTCACGGCACAGGGCAGGCGAATGCTGCTCCAAAAGACGACAGCGTCCGGGTGGGCCCGTTCTTTCGCTTCGACGTTGCTTTCGTCGATGTGTGCTTCTTCGCTTGTCCTGATCACCGAGATGTTGCATTCCGGTCCGTTTCTTTTTCTTGCATCTTTTTCAGGAGACTGCGAAGGCTTTTTTTTATTATATTTGCTGTGACTGCAGTGGCGCAGTTCACGAGTTAGCGCTACATCGTCGTCAACAGTAATGCAGCAATGCTTGTTCATAATATATATTTTTAATTTATTTCGAAGTTTACGACATATTTTACAACAGTAATGAATTCTGATTCAAAGTTTCAGAAATGGCGAGTTCTTTTTTTTTTATACTGGCAAACGCAATGTTAGGGCTGAGTGGTAGGCAGTCGAGAGCTGCATGAGTTCAAGCTTGCGATCGTGGTGTCGGCGTGGATCGTGGTGTCGGCGACGATATCGGCTGGTGACGTCAAGTGATAAGACGGAGATACGACGTAGATTGACGAGATCTCTATTTTTGAAGACATGTGATGTCATATCACGTCGCTCGACGAAAGCACATGGTGACGTTGCAGCATCAAGTCATTGATGAAGTAGGTCACACGAGTATTTGTATGCCTCATTCGCCTGCCATCTTTCGCTCAAGGGGCTGCACAGTAAGACACTTAAGACTCTCGCCTTGAAAAAGATATTAGCCGCTTCATAAAGAGAAACTAAGGAAAAGGAAATCACGATCAGAGTCTGTCTCCCGAATAAACCAAAGAGGGTGCAGGAGGTGTACTCTGCCACGTCGCATAAAGGTTATGCGGGCGCTGGCGCACCGGTGTTGAGGAGAAGCGAACACGAAGGAGGAGCTTTCTGTGTCCTCCGAGTGTCTGTGTTTCCTCGTCGTATTCATTGTTTTCAAGTGGTCTTTTCAACCACAACTGTACAGTAAATTTGTAGAGCACCCGCCGCTGAGGTGCTGCGCTCGATTCCAATTATCACCGAGTGCTCCTAATGGAAAGAGAGGGAGCTGGGGTTTAGTAATTTGAATACTCATTTCTGGAGAAGGTGGAATCCTTCCTGCTCTCCCCTATCTCTTCATTTAACTCCCTCCCTCCAATGGCTTCACAACATGCTTCTTTACCGGCTGCCGAAATAGGTGTCTTAACCTCAAGGAAGAGAAACCACGCACGTTCTTTGAAACTTTGCTGAGAGAAATTTGCGCAACATAACATTTCTGAATTGTCCAAACAAACTCAAGCCCCCGTGGCAAGAGTCAGAACACCAGGAGCGATGGGAGGCTGCTCTGCGCAGCTCGTAAACGGGTTTACAGCTCCGGACAGTGAGCTGGGCCAGAAGGGTCGCCGAAGCACAGCAGTGTCCGGCCACCTAGAGCGGCCCGAGGGCTCATCGTCATCCTGATTCCCCTACCCCCCCCCCCCCCCAAATGATTCCTTCGTGAATCAATAAAGTTGATTACCTACCTACCTACCTAGCCGTGCAAGGCAGCACGTAAACGAAGCAAGTTGCTCCATGTCGTATATCGAGACGTGAGTATCCCGATAAAGCGCTTGACGACATTATACTCCTGTGTCGGTCAGCAAATGCGCAGCGCCGTGCTTGGGCTTGGCAGAGTCGTGCAGATTGTTCGCGTGGTTTCCTGAACGTGATGAGCGAAATTCGGTGCCCTTTCATTGGCGGCGTGTGTCTGGTGACGCTGAAATATTTTTTAGCGAGCCTATGATCCGGTGGACATATTTAAGGTAATCAGAGAAATACAGATGAAATCCCACTTGTTTAGAGCAGCAGAGCGCGTGGCTCTTGACCGTATTGTTGGTCGCGGCTTCTATACCCCAAGTTAGCTAAAACCTTTCGTACATGCTTGAATCATAGTAAAATAATCTAGGTCGCTATGTGGCTACGTTTGATAATCATTACGACGACGGTATTTACATGTTTCTGCAGAAAACGGCAGGTGGGGCGGCCGGCTGGGCGCTCTAGACAAGTGTGATTCTATCTGTACAAACCTAGAGCGCCTTTAAAATGCAAAAAAGCGGATAGTACGCTGTCGCATGTTTACCGTAAGAATTAGTGCCGCCGGAACACGAGCCAAAATCATGCAGATGTTCCATGATGTCTCGTGACTTACGAGTATATTCTTGTTTACTTTTGTTTAAGACGCTGATGCGATGTCTGCGAGAAACCACATTTTATGATTCTTGCTTTTGCGCGAACTTTGTGCATATATTCTCAATTAGGGTGAATCGTGGCAAAACATTTCATTATAAACTATAAATGCACAAAACCAAATATCCGTTCTAAGCCGAAGGAAGAGGTTGTTTGGGCAATTTGCGAGCACACCATTATCCTGCTGGGCTGGAAGACCAAAGCTACAGTAGACGCCAGAGTCCCTGTTTTCGTTACCCGAAGGTTATAGGTTCGATCCCTACAGCATGGTGGCAAGCTGTCTCTTCGTCTGTCTTAACTTGTATCGTAAATACATTACAAATGAAAGACTGCAAGTAATTTCCGCTTTACCTCCCGTAGCGTCATTGTTGGCTTCTTTATGTTGTACGGCGTTTGGGGATTCTTCGTTACATTATTGCGGAATAGACCCAGATGATTGAGCTATGACACTGTATAATTACTCATGCCCTTGATAATTAAGCCTCATCTTGTGCACTGTTTTCCATTCTTGAATTTATCATCGTGTCTCATTAGGTGCACCTATGGCCCAATCACTTGTCCGACCACTTCTTGATTACTTCAAGTTTTCATCTTCCTGCAGGCAAATGTCGTTTTGAGCTTTATGTCAAAAGCTTGAGTTATTTAGACGCGCTTTTCGTAAAACACAATAAAACGAAAAACGTGCAAAGGAGGAAGGCACCACGCAAACATGTGACCACTAGGTGCTTTATTAGACGCATTGTAACTTGCTAAGTTTATTGAATAAGTGAGAATTCATATAGGAGGGCGTTCATATTTGCCGCTTAAGCGAAAAGCCGGCATCTATTACAAAATTACAAAAAGTCACACGGCCACTCACCAAACGTTCACTTCGTCATTACGACGTTCGCCTAACTATATCTTTCGAAACAACAAAACTAATAAAAATAAATAAATAAGTGTTGCACTTGTGTAATAATTGTTATACAAAGCATACATATGAGCGTAAAAGGAACAACGAAGGTTTAAGGGTACCAAATGCGAACACAATCTTTTGCTCCTAACATCATTGAGGAAGGGTTTATGATACGACTTTCATCGTGCGCCCGTTTCCCCCTCTGTCCACTTTTCGGACATCTAGCCTCGAATCAAGTGTCGCTCTCCCCGCTTGTTGGCCATAGTGGTCCAGTGTGACCCGGAGGCAACATCACAGAGCCCTGCCCCTGCGGGCAGACAAGGCGGTGGAGGGGAGGTGGGGGGCTGTGCAGACCTGGCTGACCGGCCTCCCGGAACGCGGCCGGACACAATGGCGGCGCAAACAAGAGCGGTCGCTCACCCGGCGGCGCGTCCGGGACCGGTGGCCGATCAGCCGATACAGTTCGCCCGGCGACCCCGAGGGGTCGTTCCGCCCACACCCCGTTTATCACGCCCGGGGCCTCGAGACCCGGGGGCGTCCGTATCGGGGGCCGCCATCGCAACCATAAGGATGCTCGATCGAGATGCGGCCCGACGATATCAGCTTGGACTCGCTGCGCCTTTATCGCTGCGGACCGGGGTGTGCGCGCGCGTGCGACACTGGCGGCAACCGAACGCAGCCGCACATAACGGCGGCGAGGGCACGCACTGGCTGGGCGCGCACCCTCCGGCAGAGTAGGCGGCCATCGCCTCGGGACCAGCTGGCCACGAGTCTGCGGCGCCCAGGCGGACATCACGCTCGCGCGCAAACACGCCCCGCGTTTGTGGCGAGGCAGTCATCCGCGTTTGTCCTGCGCGCTATCTTTATCGCTACTCTCGGCCTTTTATGCGTGATAGTTAGCAGGCCGGTCGCTCCTGTTTCATCGTGAGCTCTCGCCGAGGCTTCGACGCAGCAGCGCGAACAAATTGAGCGCGCGTGGGGTAGAAGTATCTTGTGTGCGCGCT
Organism: Rhipicephalus microplus; assembly: GCF_013339725.1. Taxonomy (NCBI): domain Eukaryota; kingdom Metazoa; phylum Arthropoda; class Arachnida; order Ixodida; family Ixodidae; genus Rhipicephalus; species Rhipicephalus microplus. The sequence goes on along the minus strand of NC_051172.1, from coordinate 110,965,196 downwards.
GCGGCACGTAAAAAAGAAAATACATATATATACTCATGAAGGCGCGTGCGTGTGCGAGGGCACGAAGTGGCTTGTTCGCGTGGGATATAAAATTGAGTACAAACGATAACTCCCTATTCATGTTGAGAAACCCCACAAGAGGCGTTTCGAATACTGATGTGACGTAGAGGATTTATTAGCAGTCAAGTCAAACTACTTCTTTTTTTTATTTTCAACAATACGGTGGATTATATGGCCAGTGTTGTTGTATGTATCCACTTTTACGAGCTACAAGAATGGTGGTGACATAAAATGATGTGGTGAAAAATGTACATAAGAAATAACGGTGACACTGGAGCTGCAAGATACAAGCGCGTGTTTCAACTGCGTTGCAATAACTTGGTCACGACAGACATCGGCAGGAAAGGTGACCACATGGTGCCATACATAACCGAAGGCGTAGTACCTCTTTTACATGGTTTGCCCGAAAAGAACATCCATAGGGTCATCTTTATGGTCCGACAATGTAACCTCGTCGGAAGATCACTTTGTTCTTGTACAATATCTGCACACAGAGCACGGATGCTATATGTTAGAACCAATTATTTCATCACATACTGGACAAGTGTTAACAACCAATAGATCCATAAATTGGTAGTTAACACGCTCCACAAAAACACGCTGTAATTCACGTGCCGGAAACAAACAAGTGGGTTCAGTTTTAAAAGTTAGAATGAGTAAAATACATGGAAAAAACATCACGAGGAGCGATACATGTGCACCCATATAATTTAAATCTTAATGCAAATTATTCAATCGAAACACAATTACACGCACAATACATGAGTTATATTTTCTAGCGAGCCTGATATCAAACACACGGTTCATATAGATCGTTCATGCGATTTGCACAGCCCCGTCACGGTGGTCTAGTAGCTATGGTACTCGGCTGCTGACCCGCAGGTCGCGGGATCAAATCCCGGCTGTGGGGGCTGCATTTCCGATGGAGGCGGAAATGTTGTAGGCCCGTGTACTCAGATTTGGGTGCACGTTAAAGAACCCCAGGTGGTCAAAATTTCCGGAGCCCTCCACTACGGCGTCTCTCATAATCATGTGGTGGTTTTGGGACGTTAAACCCCACAAATCAATCAATCAATCAATCAATCAATCAATGCGATTTGCACATCAAGTCCTGTCTACGATCACATGCCGTGCAGTCAGTCACATGTGGTCTCGTAATGGTAACTTCCCGATTATCTAGATGATTTATGAATGTTGAAAATGAATTTATTGTTGATCATTCGTTAGGTATCTGATGATAAATCGCTCCACAGAAGCATCTGGACTGTCCCAGCAGGTGCAGGCAGTTGAAACTGGTCTTTCCTTCTTGTGTCCTCCTTCTTCAACGCAGGGTAAGGGATGCAGGTCACTCCCGACTATAAAGGGTTCAGAAGAGTTTGGAATATAAGAGTGAATGCTTGAAAGGAAGACTACACGTAGAAGAAAAACGCTCAACTTGCAACTTAAGCATACCTACTTTATGTTATCGTAGATTGTTAACGCGTTTTTTTTACCCAGGTATTTGTTATTGGTTCAGTAACAATCTGGTGTGACTGCGCCTGCGCATTTGTTTGCGCGGGGCATGCACTTCGAAATAAACTCAGTTGCAAGTTGAACGTCCGTCTTCTAAGTAGTCTTCTATGCCAAATGTCAAACCCAACAACTCACTATTCAGAAGAGTATATAAAGAGCATATTTATATGCATAGAAATAACCCGCCATGGTGGTCTACTGGATACGGTTCTCGACTGTTGACCGGCTGGTCGCGGGATCGAATCCCGACCATGGCGGTCGTCTTTCCTTTGGAAGCGAAAGTGATTGAGGCCCGTGTACTTATATATAGATGCCTGTTAAAGAACTCAAGGTGGACGGAACTTCCGGAGACCTCTACTACGGCGTTTCTCATAATATGACAGTTTTAGGACATTCAACCCCAATAATAGTTATTATTATTATGTACACTAAAATCATCATGGTAAGGTTGCCACTCCTCAATGCAATGGCGTCCCTATTTGCTCGTTGGGCTCGTATAGACAGATGAAATTCAGGTTACGTATTTATACAAGGTGATTGATTATTCTAATGTTACCCGAATTGAAAAAAGAAAAAAAAACATGATCGATTCTTCTGTTCTAAGAATCGTTATAAAACAAAAGTGAGGCGTGCCTTCTCAGAGGTAATTGAGCGTTCATTGTGCAGCGATATATCGGAGCTTGCACAATGTCTATTGGTGTTTGGCAGGTCTAGGACCATCTAACGTGGATGCCCCCACATTGACACATATTAGTACACTTTTCTTTCAGTGGCTAACACCCATATTCATAATTTAACTGTTGCGTTAGTTGGAATTATTAACATATAGCTGCACGTGAGAACTGCGCTACACGAGCACAACTCCGACAACGAGCCGTCTCAATCTAACACCAAGCGAAAGAGCAGGAAGATGACAGCGTCGACTCGTCGATGTTAGGGTGGCCGGCTAGCGTTCCTGGCAGGTGTCGAAACGCTTTAACTGCGTCATTGCCGAATCACTCCATACCCACTCTTGTTAGCGTCATGACGCTGTAGTTCACGTCATTGTTTACAGAGGGCGGCACCGTCTGGCAAACCAAGAGTGCCTTGCGAGAAAGATTGTGGTAGGAGACATAAGACGCGTTTGTGGAGACCCTCATGCATGTGCTTCGGTGTCGCAATGTGCACGACGCCCAAAACTTCTCGTCGTTGATCGAGGGGTCGTGGGTTCTATTACCTGCGATATAACTTTTTTTCTAGTTCTCTCTTTGTCGTCTGTCTACATGCTTTTTTACTAATGTCATATCTATGACAGGAATACGTCAGTGAAGTAGTGGTGGACCTCGCGGTCCACTGAATTTATTTAAGCACTTTCGTGTTTAAAAATAGCTTCTGGTATACAGCAAACTGTCATTTTATTATAGCTAGATTACTCCCAGAGTATACATAATTTGCACAAACAAACAGGGTAGACATTTTACGAATTAACAAAGAACCCTTAATTAACTTTTAGGCTAAGTATGTTATGACACATAGTGATACTCATGAATTCTAACCGAGGACTCTGAACTTCATACAACTTTCAAGATATGTGATTTCAGCCTTTGTGACGACATGAATTGACATTTTAGTAACTTGTGAGATTCAGTGTACAAAAGAAAGTCACATCTTTGCCGCAAAGGCGAAGAAGTGAATGCGATAACGACAAATTGGAATGTCGCGCGAAAAATGGCAAGCAGATCGACATGTGCCCCGCATTGCTCTCGCACAAACGAGGCACGAAACGTACTCGCAGGTGCAGATGAACGCGAATAAGTGTCTCAGTTGTTACTTCGCTGTGTCTGAAAAGCACGCCCTTTTCGCAAACATAGACTGCAGCGAGTTCAGTGACGTTTGTGTGCCCGATAACTATAACAGAATCGTTCCAGTGAAAGCCTAAAAATGTGATTCTCCCCACCGCGAGATAAGCACGCGTGAGCGTTCACCCCTCCTCTCTCCGCGTGGCAAAGTATGCGTGGGAGATCAGAGCGCGCCGCCACGTCGTGACCATCTGGCGAAGCGCGCTCATTGCGCCATCTCGCTGGTAATGCTGAAAGCACAATAGTCCTCCGAGGTGGTCATCGCCAGAGGTAAGTGGTAGATACAACGTTTCAACGTTGAAGAAGGTTCTCCTTCATGGCTCAGTGGCTAATGCCTCGCACTCCCAAGCAAAAGGTCGGACATTCGATTCCGCGCGCCGGAGTCTTCTTCTGGATTATTTTTCGTTCTTGCGTTTTCATTTATATATATAAGCATACATATACGGTGAATGACGGTGACACCGACGCCGGCGGCAAAATCCAGCCGAGAGTGCCCATTAAATTGCTATCCCCATAAAAAACGCTTGCTTAAACTAAATGAGCGGAACATCAGCGGATTTTCACCCCGACCTTGACAACACCTATCTCGACACTGATGCTCGGCTAGAAAGGCAACTTATAAAAAAAGTGTTAAAATTGGAAAACGTCAGTGGATCCCTTTCGCTAACGCTATTGAGATAAATGAAATTCTATTTCATTTCAATTCCATTTCACCTGCGGGAAGACGCTTGAACAGATTCTATGCCACTCTCCATCATACCGGACTAAACGACATGGTTTGGAATCCAAGCTCCGTCCCCTTGATTCAAGACCACTTACAGAAAAGTAGATCCTGGGACTTTGACAGATGGTCTCGCATACGCGCAAGGCCACGAAAGCTCTCTTGTGTTTCTTGAGGGCCACCGGAATTTAACGCGCGCTTGTCAACGACTATTGTGAGACCGCGCTGTGTATAGTCTCAAGCTGACTATCATAATTTTCTTGCTCTTGTTTTTCTCTATATTATTCCTTTCTAATATTTCTCTTTCTCTCACCCTAAGTGTAAGGTAGCCAACCAAGCCAAAGCTTAGTCAACCTACCTGTCTTTCCTCTCCATTTCTCCCTCTCTTTCTCTCTTTCTCTCTTTCTCTCTCACTCACTCACTCACTCACTCTCTCTCTTTCTCTCTTAATAAAAGGCCACTTGTAATCACCGCAGGGTGATGAAGTCGAAACGAAACCGAAACGAACGCACCAAACAGCGCATCCGCCATTCCTTCAAAGCCACGCAAGCGGTGGTCAGTGGCTAAGGTACTCGGCTGCTGACCCGCACGTCGTGGGATCGAATCCCGGCTGCGGCGGCTGTATTTTCGATGGAGGCGAAAATTCTGTAGGCCCGTGTTCTCAGATTTGTGTGTACGGTAAAGAACCCTAGGTGGTCGACATTTCTGGAGCTCTCCACTACGGCGTCTCTCATAATCATATGGTGGTTTGGGGACGTTAAACCCCACATATCAATCATCAAATCAACCATTACTTCAAAAACGCCATCAATCATGACACTGTTTCCCTCGCCGTTATCAACTGTCCATCTACATACCCAATTTCCTGGCAACAATTTCCTGTCGCATGGTCGCTTACCCTCCTCCGCCAGTGCGAGGGAAACAGCGTGTTCATTGGGAGCGTTTTCGATGTGAAGGGTAGATGCACTGTTTGGTGCGTCGCTTTCGGTTCGGCCTGCTAAATAGGCCATATTTCATCGCACCGAGGTGATTACCAGCAGGCCCCTTTTAGAAAGACAGAACAACGTTGCGTGAGAGGTAGGGTGGTTAACCAGAAGAAAAATTTTTGCTTTGCTGCCCTGCATGGGGAAATGAATTTTATTGGCAGGAGGGCTTCAATTCACCCATCTCACTCGACCGCCTATTTCCGCCATGTAAAAGGTCAATCATGTTAATTTATACAAGCGCTGCCATAAGTAATGTTTGTACGCGCATCTGATTATGCCTTTTAACACTGTAAAGGGCATGCCGCGAGTAGCACGCAAATGCCTTCTTTCTGTAATTTTTCAATAATGGTGGACACATTCCTTGAAACAACCTCTATAGAAGACAGCGAGACTTAAAGGGGTACTGACACAAAATTTCGGGGCCGAGATAGCTTACGGGGTTGATTCTCGGGAACATTCATATATCATCTGCAAGATATCCCCAGCGAATATAGCTTGGAAGGTATTTTAAATTAATTTTGAAGTTTGCGTGAGCGACCAACTCCATAGCATTATAGACACCCTTGGAGGTGACCCCGAAGTGACCTCCTACTTCCCACACGTCACCACGCTGTGGTTAACAAAACAAGTTATGATTACGTCATAGCCACCATTTTCTTTTGCCGCGTTAGTTCCCGAAGTCTGTATTTATCGGCGGCTGGTTGCGAGTGCGTGGCCGTGGCGCACGCTTTGAGAGTTTTGTCTTTGGCAACATTCCAGACCCGTTTCCCATTCAAAAGTAATTCTTAATGCAGATCGTGCGGAAGTGCGTTACAGTTCTGTGTGCTGACGTGGTCAAGAGTTGCACACGCTAGGTGGCGACAGTTGCACCCAGTTCTTGGAACTTTCTCCAACCGAAGCTGAAACTGATCGATATTGAGGGGCCTGTAATTAATTATCTATCGCATGCTGCAGCAAACCACGTGTCGTGATATTACTAACAACCCTACAGCAACGCATTGCACCAGAAAAACGCGAGGCCAAATTTTTTGTGTCAGTACCCCTTTAATCCAGTTCAGATGTTTGCACCAAAAATAATTACTTACTAGTTAAACATACCAGCTAAATAATTTTACCAGCCGTAATGATTTTTGTGTTTTTAGACTGTAATGAATAAAGGTGCTTTGTGTTTTTGTAATAAACCCAGTTTTTTTTTTTGCGTTTGCCTATAGGTTGTTTTGGATCACTTGGCGTTTCTTTGTTTTCGTATCATGGGCTCGGGGATTAGCTCCGGCAGCACGCAGCCGGTGCTAATCACTGAGGCCGCCGAAAGCCATCGCGGAGGCCAGGTTTACAAAGCCCAAATCTAAGAGTGACATTCCTGGACTTATGCATTTTTCGGACCGAACTTCTCGCATCTTCCACGCCGTTGCATTTTATCTATGAAACAGTGTATAGTCGGTCAACTACAGCGCTTTTAGCTGTACTACAATGCAACTAGGAACTCGCAGAGAGAGAGAGAGAGAGAGAGAGAGAGAGAGCTTCATTCACCCCAATACAAAGTGGTGGTCAGAGACACTTCTAACACGCGCGGGGGTGAGCAGACGCTGGAATAAAGAAAATATTCTTCCTGAGAAAGAAAATAATGAGGCAGTGCTGAGTTTTATCATCAACAACGTTATGTTATTTTCGTTGACTTAATTGCCAGCAGATTATCTAATTTCTTAGAGAATACTTAGTTCGGCCTAGGTGAATGACTTATTCTCCGCCAAAGAGTATAACCCCTTCCATCGTTGTCTAGAGTAAAGAAGTCTTGCGGGATTACATTGCACAGGCCTTAATAATGAATTCGTGTGATTATGATCACACAGTCGTAAATTGAAAAGCTACTGATTGTACACCAAAGCTTGTAACTTTAAACGGATACTTCTGTTTCCACGTAAATAAAATGGTCAGTTGTTCATATGTCGGTTTTTAGAAAGCGCTAGTGAATGCACAGATTATGCATTCATTAGCGAAAGAAAGTCGAAAGCTTTCGCTTTGTGAAGTGTGATTATATGACAGCTGTTTACCGCAGGAAATATATTTTGTGAGCAAGTATGTAAGGCTACAGATCACGCATATACGCGTGATCTACTGTCTCGTACATATACTTGCAACATAGCCGCGCCGCTTGGCATAGAGGGATCCAATAAGATGCTCCCAAGATAAAGAAAAAAAACATAATCGTGGCAAGACCATGCGTGTATGTGAGTACTTGTTCTTGGTGTCATCACCAAGTTAAAAAAAATTAAATACCTAAAGACGCCTGAGGTGCATTTTATATAGGGATGGAAGGGGACAAGGGGTTGACGGTAATAGAAATGTCACGTTAACATTACAAAGACCATTAAAGTGCCATTACAATGAAAGAAGAAAAAAATAAATAAAGATGGGCAGTTTCCGCTAAAGGCTCCTATTGTCGAGGCTCTGGGCGAAAAGTTATCGAGCCCTCGTTCACACCTTTCATTACCCTGTGCCTATACCTTGTCCCAATTCAATGAATTTTCCAGTCATAAATACGTCCCACTGAACATACAATGCACGCCATGAATGCAAGGCTCGCGTCGTCGTCCAAGGTACGAGTCGTGAAAGAAATAATGTATGAAGTGTACTGACTCGCTTCTTTTTTGTCTCTTTTTTGTCTCTTTTGACACATGTATTCATGAAAACTACCACAATACGTAATATATCAATTGCTGCCATTTGACATCCAATAATAGTATTCCACTGAGATATTTTGTTTAGCACTCCTCGCTCAACAGTTTGAAGGGCGTCGCTTTTCCACCGAGTTTCCATTCAAATGCTCTTAACCTCGACAAAACTTAAGCTTCAACTATAATTAATGCAAACAAATCAATGCTGGGAGTCAAATTATAGCCAAAATTGAAACAACTTAATGCATTCATATAGCTGGGCATTGAAGTGCTTGGCTGTGCAGAGCAGCGCGCTTGCGCACGGGCTGTCGTCTCAAACAACACTCCCGTCAGGAATCTGTCCAGTATCGTGGAGGCCGTTTTCCACACTGTCGTTTCTTAAATACGCTGTTCTTTTAATCGCCCCTGTACTTAGAAACGCAGCCCCGAACTGTTGCCGTCTTTGATGTTCTAGTGTCACATACGCACTATTTTTTTTCCAGCGATTATAAAAACATCGACTATTGAACCAGCGATTCCTAAGCTCATCCGCTGCGCACTAATTATAAGATAGTTTCCACTTTGAAGTCTTGTCTTTGGTATGGGCCCACTGGAAATCGACCACGCCGCCATTTTAAGTAAATAAAAGTGCTCGATCTACCACGTCTATGCTATCGACAAAATGGTGTCTGTATTTGCAATATGTACAGCACCCAAGGTAGTGTATCAAACCACATGAACAACTAGGTTGCCGTAGATATAGAACCAGGTGCCTTCATTTGCGAAACATGGTGTTGTGAAGTAGGTATGACTTGCAGGCACGGACGATAGACTGGAACTTATATCAAAGTGTATGCATACAATATATATAGCTGTAACACCGCGTGAAATGTCTACAGACAGCGAACGAGAGAGAGAGAGGGAAAGAACGTAGCATGGACGCACTGGTACTCTTCTTTTTACGGTCTCTTCCAGTGAGGAGATCAATATTTACCATCCATGCAGCGTATAGGCACACGCTCGAAAACAGCGTCTGCCCCCTGGGGCTATAGTTCGAGGAGTGTAGCCGGTTTAACGAGCTTTATTATTGTCTACACGGTGAGATATATTTTTTCCTTCCACCTTCTACACGTTTCTGCCATCACGTATAAATAAACTGCATGATGAAGAAAGCAAAGTTTCGCTTGCTAATAAAATGAGACAAAAAAAAAGGTGAAAGACGGTGACAGTAGTAGCTATAGCAGCGTATCTATACGTGTACTCTCATAATCTGAGTCATTCGTCGGAGCTTGGAGCGAGGTATGTGAACACAGCCACAGCGCGATTAACACGTTCCTTCGTTTTCTGTCTTTTTTTTTGTAAAGTCTGCCTCGAAGTGGATAATACAAACGAATGTCTACTCAGTGCGAACACGCCACGGGTATAACGCAGTTATTGTAACCTAATTTATCTTCACGAAACAATAAAAATAGTCTGCCCAGATCGTTGCTCTTGCTGTACAAGCGCCACCAAAGGTATGTAACGCACGCTCCACAAACGAGTATGAACAAAACCTTCCCGAGAACGAATTTCACCGTACCTAAATAAAAACAAAAAAAGAAACGTGAATTGTTGACAAATTCACTGCGAGTTTTTATTTGTGGGAACAAATATCGAATGTTTTAGGCACTTCTTGATTTTTGTTAGCGGAAGTACACACTTGGATACGGTGCATTGCCAGCTGAAATAAAAGAAAAAAAAAACTTTAAATCGAATGCAAAATGCAGAAAATATCACGCGTGGTGATACGGCTGCTTTTTACGCCTTGACCTGAGTAGGATAACTTAATATTTGAAGTTATAGATGGATGTTAAACGTGATATCTTAATTGTATTAAAGTTATAAGAACGGCATTGCCACCGCTCTTTTGTTGACATGAAAAGTATGGAGGCGTTGGTTCAGGAGATGGTGCTGAATACTGAATTTACGTGATAAATGCGTAAATAAAATCGCAAATTCACTATAAATATAGCCGAGAGGAGTCAAACGCCGTGCATCGGGTGCAACCATTCTCTCGTACGTATGTGGCGTTATAAGATCGTCACCATGCCTCTTGGAATGAATGCATCGCTCAGCCTACGACCTCTTGGGACGAAGAATAAGCGCTCCATTGTGTGCATGTTTCTCTCTCTGCCAATAAAGTAAAGTACAGTAACAGAGAAACAGGTTGATTATTATGTGGAGTTTAACGTCCCAAAACCACCACGTGATTATGAGAGACGCCGTAGTGGAGGGCTGCGCAAATTTGGACCACCTGGGGTTCTTTAACGTGCCACCCAAATCTGAGCACACGGGCATACAACATTTACGCCTGCATCGAAAATACAGCCGCTGCTGCCAGCATTTGATCTCGCGACCTGCGGGTCAGCAGCCTCCTTAGCAGCAGTCACCTTAGCAGTCGGCAGTTACCTTAGCCACTGGACCACCGCGGCGGGGCAGAAACAGAGAAACAGGTTGGGATTGCCTTGACCAATAAAAATTTTGTATGTAGTTCACTAAGCAGTGACATATATAGTAGATCACTGCTATCAAGTACAGTAGCAGCATCTACAACAACTGCGATTGGCGTTTCGAGAGAAGAAAAATATAGCAAATCTGTTTGTTACTTACACAGTGCTGGGAAAATACTTTTTGTGAACTCTTTTTGTTTCTTTATGATCGGTGACTGGCATAATATTTAAAGACTGTGCATACCGGACGAGCGAAATCGTGTGCTATTAAGGGTATTCGTTGTCAGAATGGCTGATTATAGAATACGGTACTATAAGATAGTGCCTTTATCTGCATTAACATCGTGACAGGGAACGAAGCACATATTTCTACGTTTCCAGATGGAACAAAAAAGATAAAAATTTAGGGGAAGATGGAAGAAGACAAGTTTGCTTTCTAGAAGTCTCAACTCCAGCGACACCCCGTCTTTGTATACGCATTTTTCATCCCTACATTTCGAAGTAGCCACATGTACCGAAATTACTGGTGTCAAATTATTCGATCAGTTTATGCAAATTATACGTTTTCGGAACCACGAAGTAACCTATGCGTGATATAGTTGGGTCTCATAAAAATGTGCGTCGTCATAGAGTGAAATAAACATCAATTGTCGTACTGCTGCTGAACAATTATAGCTTGCCTTTTTAAAACCACAATATGGTTATGAGGGACGCCATATTGGAGGGCTCCGGAAGGTTTAATTCATCTGGTGTTTCTTAAAGTGCACATGCCTCTGGCGTTTCGCCTCCATCGAAATGTGACCGCCGTGGCTGGTATTCTATGTCGTGACCTCCGGGTTAGCAGTCCTGCACCATAGCCACCACTATATAGCGTTTCTATATAGGCCACCGCAGCGGGTCACCGCTGAAGTGACTGAACTTCTGATGTGTGCTTGCGCAAAGCGTCAATCGGAGCAGTTTCAATAAACAGCACCTTCGATTTGCGTTGCAGTGCTGCGTTGCATACGGGGTTACACAGTGAGCCTAACTTCGCGGAAGAGCGTGAGTTGTCATTAAATCTTTGCCCACAATGCTTCCCTTATTAAGATACTGGGTACGATATCGTCAGATAGGGTCCAGATTTTCAATGGGTGAGCACAAAGTTAACAGATGTAAGCGCACGTTAAGAGAAATCCAACTGGTACAAAGTAGGTAATTCGAAATCATTTGCAATGGATTCGGTCGTTTTGCACGTTCGGAAATCGAAACGCCACACTTTTAGACCAGTGGTGGTATGGGTGGGGCTGATGTGATGATTTTGAAGATTTAACAAAACAGCATGGCTGGTCCTTTCGTCATAGAAATCGATTACACGAAAGTGGATTCCGTCCTCACAGAAGTTGGGTGTTTATTGTGTATTTAGAAATTTTCACAATGTCTTTTCCTATTTGGCAGCTTTAGCATCGTTCGACGTGGATGCACCCACGTTGACATCTACAGTGGTACATCTCCACCCTGACAACTAACGCTCATGAATGAATCGTGGTGGTAGGTGAAGTTGCTGACGCATAACTTGACACAACATATCGCGATCTTCGCGCAATGATGACGCCAACAAGCACATACAAAAGTGAAAGTGCCGCCTCACGGGTGATATAATGAATGCAATAACAGCATGTTGAAATTTCGCGTGAAGAACAGCAAGCAACTGGAAGTTTGCAGCGCTCTGCTCAAGCACAAAGGATGCACGAAAAGAGCACCCACAGGACGAGCGTGGATTAGCAACGTTTACAGCTCAACGCTTGAATCGCGCTGCTCAAACACAAAGGGCGCATGAAACGAATGCACAACCGAGGACGAGTGCAGACTAACAACGGTCCCAATCATTACTTTTTGTCTTTGAGCACCACGCTCCTTGGGCGAACGCGGCCGCTAGCGAAGTGACCATCGTGCCTCTGTAACTTCACGCAATAAAGGAGGTTTAAGCACAAGATGTACAAACCATCCACCTCACGAGATAAGCGCGCGCGCACGGGTGATCATGATCTGGATAGGGTAAAGTACAGCCGCGTACATCGCAACAAGTTGGGAAAAGCATAGAGAAACATACTTCCGTAAAGAGCGAACACTCCCGTAGGGACCTGCGTCCCAGCTACTGCCACTGCTTTCAGCGCCACAAGTGGCTGGCCAGACCCGACGATGTCTTCAGCGCAAATAAAATGAGAAAAAATTTCTTTTCAGTGCTGGAATTTGAACCGGTACCCTCATGGTTCGAAGGCGAGTGTCTTTACCACTAGGCTACACTCCCATGATTCCTCGAAGGAAATACATGTACCGCCCATCTAAACCACATGAATGCGCACCCTTTGTGCAAAACAAATGCAGAAAAACAACACTCTTTAGTGATATTTTACTGATTTTTGTGATAATGCATTAAACATCCTTGGTGGGAGGAGGAGGACTGAAAGAGGAAGGACAGGGAGGTTGGCGGGACACAATGTAGGGTGGATATGAAAAATTGAACTTATCAATAAAATTTCTTCTTTGCTGAAATTCGAGGCCAAACTTTCGTTTTTATTCTCTTTCTGAGGCGGCTATATTAGGTGTCTTTAAAAAAGAGTAGAAGCGAGCATAGTGCCGGCATCTAGTGGTTGGTCAGACTCTTTCTTCCTGGGCCACGGAAAGGCTCGAGTGGCCACTCTTTATATAGTATATGTATCTATGGGAAAAGACCTTTAAAGATCAGCCTTCGTGCTATCTCGGCGGTGATTATGAAAACAGGCTTATGCTTCCGAGCTCTGCATGGCGTCAGAGGCAAATGGTATTGATAAATAGCTCACCGCTAGTATCTTGAAGAACATATATACGCACGGCGGCTGAGTCGTTTAAAGTCACGCGTGGCGGAGCGAGGGTTTGTGTCTTTGATTCTATAGGAGACGGAACGTTTTCTTCAAGTTTTTCCTTAGTAATGTTTATGTACATTTTAGAACGTCATTCTTGTGACGAAAATGTGTCACTAAACCCTTAGTGGACGCTGTTGTGACTGGCACCAGAGCTGACGAAGGAGCGGTGCTCTTTGGATCCTCAAACACGTAGCCGACCAGCCGGCTGCCTATGCCCGCGAGGTATTGTCCCACCCAGCCGGAGGGTGAGACGTCGTGTCGCCACGACGCCGTAAGCTATTCGGGAGAGGACAACAAATACAGCATCTTCCTTGGAAGAGACCGCGGCGGCTGTGGCCACCGCAAATTGCCCCACTAATTAAACGAGCAGTTCGCGGAACCTTTGAAGTATGCTATCATGAGCTTGGGACCACTCGACCAGCAGCAGCACACACACGACGAGGAAGAGCCCTGCTGGCGCCATTTTGGACTGCAGTGATCACGGCTCAATATTGGACGTTCACGTGGTCGTGCATGCTCGTCCCCCTCACCAGTTGTGTGTGATCTGTGATTGGACAGTACCATCTAAACGTGTTCCCTGATCTAGGGATCTGGGGAGCACACACCCTTCATAATGAGCCACCCGGCTCATTCGAAGGAGCGCCATGTAGAGGAACGCCAGATTCGAAAGCTCGCCATGTAAGAAAGAGCTCGTCATGTACGAAAGCTCACCTTGTATATATTGTAAATAAACCTTCTTCCCGTCTATCTTCCTCCTTCCTTGACAACTTCATGCCGGACCTCCGGTGCCTGCAAACTCCAGTCGCAACAAAAAACAATTATGGATAAAACAATTCAATGTTAAAAAGAAATTTCATAAATTATTTGCCATTGTTTTCTTTATCAAAACCCCACTTTCATATTTTTTGTGCCATTAGAACCACCCGAGCAAAATACTGGGCTATAATAGGAAAATGACCAATCATTTTTAAAAGACCATGACCAATTATTTTTAAGCACGCAATCTGTCTTACCAGCATGCGGAAACAGCCGTATTAAGGAAAATCAGCCAGACTAGCCCCTACACCTTTCATCCATATTCCAGCTGCTTTAATTAAGAATGATAGGTTTCTTAAAGGAAGCGGAAGATACTTAATTGCGCCGTGAAACGTTATGTCCAGGGATATAATTAGCTATATTATGATTCCTTTTACAAGATCATTTAGCAATCGCGAATTCGGAAATTAACACTAGTGCATCCAGCTAGCGAAACATCATGAGCCAAGCATGAAATTCGAGATATATACGTTTTGGAAATGTACAGTGAAATACATTTATGTTTGACATAGGAATATCTCAAAAGCAATTACCCTTACCAGCAATGCTAGGATATCTTGCATAAGTTCGCGAGATATTCTAGATGTACTAATAATAATAATAATAATAATAATAATAGTAATAATAATAATAATAATAATAATAATAATAATTGGTGTATAATGTCCCAAAAGCCTAATAAGATTATGAGAGATGCCACAGACAATTCGAAAGTTTCAACCATTTGGGTTCTTAACATGCACCTAAATATATAAGGACACATGCCTCGAGCATTTTCACCTTCATTGTAAATGCAGCTGCTGCAGGTTTTTGCATGATTTCCGCTGGAAGAAATGTTTGATGATATTGTTCGGCCAGTTTCTGTTTCACTATTGCAACTAGTATCTATATCTGAAAAGGTACAACGTTAGGAACCAAATTTTTCTTTATCTACCTGAACATCAGTATTTTACGTGCAAGCATTGTCTGCCTCCGCCATCAGAACTGCGCTATAAATGTTCCATGCCATTTTTGAGTTATTTTTTTTTTTCAATATTCTTTGATATTTGGGGCTGACGACGCATTCGCAGTCTTTGAACATCGTGTTAGCTGCAGTCAAGAGACCGAGAGTTAACCTAGCTCAGTATTTCGAGTTTTCTCTCGTCCTCAATGCTTCCTTGACAGATTTACAGGAAGGCGCGTTCAGTAGCGTCGTTTCACTGTGAAAGCTGCAGCTGGTGGTGACAATTTCATGATCTGCAGAGCAGGCTGTATCTCCAGACAAATAGAACGTGAGCGGATGCCTGCAACGTCGGCTCCGGCAAACGGTACGTGCTACTCTTTACCAACCTTTCCTGCGGTCACTAGCCTGTTCGAACAGCGACATAAGGGTCTGAGGAAGACAGAGACGACGCCCATTCCGGGCAAGCTCCGACGTTCTGTGTGCAACAATTAGTGAACCGAGACGCTGAGCACCCGAGCTAAGCCTCTCTGAGACTCCGCTCCTTCGTCGACACTGGCAGCAACGCCTCCCGTTATTATGGAAGTAACGGTTGAGGGCCACACCATCTCCGCTGAAGAGCTCCAGGCAGGCAATTGGACACCAGTTCTCTACAAAGCCTATGCGTCTCGACCAGCCTGTTCACAGAAACCACTTTCGCAACCCAACGCTACCGTCAAGGAGACCAACCCGAACGCCATGCGCGTCGAAGCAGCTGCAACTGGAAGAGGCAAGACGCCAACCCACCTACCACCTGCTACCAAGGAGACGCGCATCATTGTAAAACGCAGCAAGCAACTGCCGCCACTCCCACCGAACGCTATTCGCGTCGTTGTTCGTCCGCGAGGTCAACTGCGACTCCTAGATGTCCCAACGCCTCGACTCATGAAGGCAGTGCAGGCCGCACTTCAAACCACTCTGCCCGATGATTTCTGCCTGCGCATACACCCCACTAATAATACATTCACGGCAGCTACAACACACTCCGCCGCAGCCGAGCTCCTAAAGACGCTGACTTCACTCACCATTGGTGGCCATGCTTACCCCTGCATGGCTTACGTAGCACCCCCACCAGGAGCTACAAGAGGGGTCATCTCAAACGCCTTTGACGACGAGACGCCAACCCAGCTGTACGAAGACCTGGTCAAACGGAATCCTGAATACTCTATACTCGCAGCCCGACGAATGGGGAAGACGCACTCCATTCTCATCACCTTCGACGCCAATGAGGTGCCACATTCCATTAAATACATGGGAGCCATTCACCGCTGTACTCCATACCGCGGAAGTCCGGATGCTTGTACGAACTGCAGACTACCGGGCCATCGTCACGACGTATGCCCAAGCCCCAAGACTAATCTTTGCCCACGCTGTGGCAGCCAACACTCACCCCAGGAACCTCCTTGCACGCCTAAGTGCATTCTGTGCGAGGGCCCTCATCTTACCGGCACTGGTTCATGCAAAGGACGCAACCTTCACCAGCCACGCAAAACGACAAAGCAACCTCAAACGCAGCGACAAGAACCGGTTCCACACGGGGACAACTTCCCCCAGTTGTCAGCGGGACCCACTCAGCCCAGCCAACTCAGCCAACCCAAGCAAGCCTGGACCGAGCCGCTTAAACAAGATTGGGGCCCTCCCCGTTCGCCCTGCAAGAACGCACTATCATCAACAGTGACTTCCAGTCTGCAAGACGCTCTGGCCAAGTCTCGGGAGGAGGCAGCGGCAGCCAAAGCAGAAGCTCAAGCAGCCCGAGCTGAAGCCGCTGCCCTTCGAGAACACATCGCGAAGCTGGAGACCCAGATAAGTACTCTCGTCACAAGCCATGCCACTCCACCTACCCCAACTCCTACTACATCCCAAACTCCTGCGCACAACCCACCCAACACCTCTAGCATGTCTTTCCCACCCAGCCATGTCAACGCGACATCCTGCTCTGATTCGCTTGAGTTAGATATCGACACGGCATTTCCTCGGCACACAAATCAGGACATTACCCCGCGTCCCTCAACACACAGCTCACTAGCCGATATTCCAACCATGCTTGAGTCTTTTACTGCTCGTTTTGAGGCAAAATTGCAGGAAGGTATCACCAGCATCAATCAGGAATGCACAACGCTCCAAGATGCGGTAATCCGTGTAACAACAGACAATGCAGCACTTAATCATCGTCTTGATGCTTTAGCTCAAACATTAACTGACCGCTACAACAATCTTGAATCACAGCTCAATTTGTTCGCAACATGCCTTGCAAAACGGGATCTCACCCCAAGTAAACGCAAGAAGCCCAAAGCAACTGAAGGGCAAGACAATCCACTCCCTGACGTCACTAACGACTCCCAACCTTGCGCGGCGGCTACGCCCCTTCTCAATTCTCATGATGGCAGCTCTAAACCGTAATCTGACACTCTGGCAGTGGAACTGCCGAGGTTTTGGCCAGAAGCGTCATGTTGTCCACCAACTGCTATCTTGCGCTGCGGGACCCGATATCCTTGCCCTACAAGAACCCTCCAACCCCCTAACCTTACCCGGCTATACTTCTATTACACCCACATCCCCTACACCCTCTCGGGTGGCGTTTCTAATTAATCGCTCAATCACCACCATCTCCCACTGTTTAGCAGTCCAAGACATTGATCACCTCTTAATTGAGCTTGTGCCGCAACATGCCAGAGCTAAAAGCCTCTTCATCCTGAATGTATACAGCAGCCCTAAGTGCTTACAGGGCAACTTCCAGCGCCTCTTTACGCTCGCGAAACGCATAGCCAATAAGTGCCCCCTACTCGTCGTGGGAGATTTCAATGCCCCACATACAGCCTGGGGTTATCCGCGCGACACACCAAAAGGACGTCGGGTGTGGTTAGCAGCGCAGCAAGCCGGCCTCTCACTGCTCACCGATTCTGCCTTTCCGACACGCATAGGGAATAGTGTCTGCAAGGACACTACACCAGATCTCTCGTTCGCACATCGCCTCCCTCATGCCACATGGTGCAACACACAAGAGAATTTGGGTAGTGACCATTACATTATCGAAATTCTCTTAAATATGCAACTACCCCGCAGGGTTCTCAGAGGTTCCACTTTTACCAACTGGGATTTTTTCCGCACTTATAGGGCAACACGCACCCACGCCTCTATCACGGACATCACTGAATGGTCAGAACAACTCCGGAGTGATGTCCGATCCGCAACTCGTCTAGTACGAGAGGACTGCCCAAGCGACACAGTTGACTCTCGTCTCCTACATTTATGGGACGCTAAAACAAGCCTAGAACGACGCTGGCAAAGCCAGCGTTGGAACCGAACTCTTAGACGTCGCCTGGCCCGCCTGAGCAAAGAGATAGAGACCCATGCAGCCACTCTTTCGCGACAGAACTGGGAATCGCTTTGCAACAAATTAGATGGCAATATGAGTATGCCTCAGACTTGGAATTTGTTCCGACACTTAATTGACCCAACTCAGTCAAAGACTACCCAAAGACACAACCTCACCAAACTCCTACATACTTGCGATAAACCTCCACCAGAACTACTACAGGAACTTCGAAATCAGTACTTCCCAACATACCCTGCCGTATTGTATCCCGATTATACAGGTCCTCCTAATGAGCTCCTCGACCAACCCATTACAGTAGCCGAAGTTCAAGCCGAACTACAGAAACTAAACACTTCCTCAGCCCCCGGTCCGGACAATATTCACAACAAAGCACTCCGTAATCTCGACGACCAATCAATTGCCGAGCTTACTGAATACTTTAATGAGTGCTGGCTAAGGGGCATCCTCCCACCACAATGGAAAGAGGCCAAGGTTGTCTTTATACCCAAACCTGGGAAACCTCTCCTTACGTCTAACCTCAGGCCCATATCCCTCACTTCTTGTGTCGGCAAACTCATGGAGCACGTACTCCAAACCAGGCTCTGCCAGTACCTAGAAGGCAAGAATCTCTTGCCTGCTTGCATGTTTGGATTTCGCCCTGGACTTTCCACACAGGACGTTTTCCTACAACTAAAACATCACATTCTTGACTCTCAAACCTGCGATACCAGAGCTATCTTAGGAGTAGATCTAACAAAGGCATTTGACAACGTTGCGCACTCAGCTATTCTAGAGAACCTTATAACCCTGGGAGTCGGCGTAAAGATGTACAACTACGTCCGCGACTTCCTCAGCCACCGCACAGCAACACTTACCTTTGGCGATCACAGCCTGCCAGGCATCACGCTTGGAGCCCGTGGTACGCCCCAGGGAGCAGTCCTCTCACCTATTCTTTTTAACATAGCACTTCTACATCTGCCCCAAAAACTGGGTCAGATCCCCGACATCCACTTCAGCTTCTATGCCGACGACATCACCGTCTGGGCAAACCGTGGTAGTGACGCCGAAATAGAAGAACACTTACAGTTGGCACTAACCACCATCGACACATATGTTCGAGAACGTGGCCTTACCTGCTCCCCTTCCAAATCAGAGCTCTTTCTTTACCGACCGAAGCAGCATGCTTCAGCCATTCCCCCTATCTCTCTCACGCTAGGTGCCCACCCCATCCCACTTGTCTCAAAAATTCGGGTGCTAGGGCTAGTACTCTACTCACATGGCGCACATGGAGAAGTCATCAGGACTCTCCAAACACATGCTCAGCAGACCATTCGGCTGATTCGTCGCATAGCGAACCGTCGGGCTGGCCTACGCGAGCGAAACACGCTTCGCCTCACCCAGGCTTACATCGTCAGCCGCACCACGTATGCCCTCCCATACCTACCTCTCCGACAAAAAGAGAGAGACCGCATTAACGCGCTTCTACGAAGTTGCACAAAAACAGCTCTACGCCTTCCCCCAAGCACATCCAATGACAGACTCTTCAAACTTGGTGTACATAATACATTTGAGGAACTCGCTGAAGCCACCTTTACGGCACAAATATGTCGTCTGTCTAATTCGGTGAGTGGCCGCGCTCTTTTGACCCAATTAGACTTATCCCCAATAACAGAATCACCTGGAAGGGTCCCTCTTTCTTCTAACCTCCGCTCTCACCTAAACGTACCGCCCATTCCCAAGAACATGCATCCTGTGCGCGACGAGAAACGCAGAAAGGCAAGGGCCCGGGCCCTCCAGAGACAATATGGCGAGGACCAGAATGTAGTCTACGTTGACGCAGCGGAATATGCGTCAAGATCCCGCATGGCCCTTGCGGTGGCTGACAATCAGGCAAATCTCCTAACTTCTTGCTCAATTGTCACAAATTCCTCCACAGAGGCAGAAGAGGCAGCCATCGCGCTTGCTCTCATCTCCACACCTGCCACCACTATCATTAGCGACTCGAAATCAGCTATTCTTAACTACGCCAATGGCCTGATATCATGTAGCGCTGCTCGCTTGCTACGCTTCTGGCAGCCTCAGTGCTCCACAACCCTGATCTGGACGCCAGCACATGCCGGCCTCCTTGGCAACGAGGAGGCTCATTCTCTAGCCCGAGGTCTCACATTCCGGGCAGGAGAAATGGAGCCCCCTCCACAGGTCGAGGAGCGCTTGCTCTCTTTTCGTGATATTCTATCGTATTACCGGGAACAACGAAGAATATACGCACCCCCAGCCCCATCCCTAAACATAGCGCAGGCCACACATTGGCGACGCCTACAAACTCGAACTGCTCCATACCCCGTATTACTAAACGCCCGTTACCCAGACCATTTCCCCTCTTCATGCAAACTTTGCGACAAACCAGGAGACTTCCTCCACATCCTCCTCACATGTCCCACCTTCCCACATCCCCCACCTCCGGCTGTGGCAGTGTCATACTGGGAAACCATCATGACCAGCACTTCTGCGTTCGATCAGCGCCGGATCATCTCGTGCGCCATGAAGAGGATCGCACTTCAAGGGCTTTCCTTTGCTTTGTAAGGGTGCCTCCTCACTGCGAGGGTGCACCCACGTGCCATGAGGGGGCTCGGCCCCCACGCTACACAGTGGCAATAAATGTTTCTACCACCCACCAGACAAATAAATAAACAGAAACAAAAGGAAAACGTGAGGGTGCACTGTATAAGACCGTTGCAGGCTGGTCGAGTTCCGCATGCCGCAGAGGGCATGGTCCATCGTGGGCGCCCAAGAGAACGAAGGGGCCGAGCCGCCGAGTGATGCTGCAGGGCAAGTTTAAACGCACGAGTAAATAAATTTACGGCTGCGAGAAAAAGAGATGGCTTTTGCGCGGCCCTACTAAGAAGTGCGGATAAGTGGGAAAAGGTGGGCGGAGAATGAAACAAGCGTCGCGTGTTCCTCGCTTATTTAATGGTGCTAACCACCTGGAGATTTTAGGACGGCTCTTGGTTTGGTCAAGTCTAAGCTTCTCGGACGGCAGTGATTGAGTGCCGCACTCAATGTGCAGCTCAACTTGAAAGCTTGAAGTAAGCGAAGGTTCGCTCGGATAGCAACAATCATGGATCCAAATGTGCGTGCGTGTGTGAGCGTGAGTGTGCTTGTGTGTTGTGTGTGTGCGTGTGTGCGTGCGTGCGTGCGTGTGTGTGTGCGTGCGTGCGTGTGTGCGTGCGTGTGTGTGTGTGTGTGTGTGTGTGTGTGTGTGTGTGTGTGTGTGTGTGTGTGTGTGTAAGGGAGAGAGATAAATTCAGTGAAAAGAATTGGATACATTAGAAAAACAGATACATTAAAATGATACATAAAAAATTGGAGTTTTATATCATAAAAAAGCGTTA
This sequence comes from Rhipicephalus microplus, assembly GCF_013339725.1. Taxonomy (NCBI): domain Eukaryota; kingdom Metazoa; phylum Arthropoda; class Arachnida; order Ixodida; family Ixodidae; genus Rhipicephalus; species Rhipicephalus microplus. The sequence goes on along the minus strand of NC_051172.1, from coordinate 110,943,551 downwards.
TTCAGTGATGTTCAATCGAAAGCACCCATTTGTCTCTTAATCATTATACCAAGTGAACCATGAACAAATACACATAGCGCATGATTCGGACAGAACGAGAATTACTATAATTTCCACAGACAGATAGAAAGGCTGTCCTTGATCGCGATGACTGGATGTTGCGGACCTTACCTATGTGAATAATGTATCTATAAAACCATTCAATAATCTTGATTGATCACTCGGCAGAGTATGTATCGCTACTCATTATTGGCCTTGAGTGAGTTTGAAAGACATTTTCGGTATGAATGAAAGATTTGGCAGACCCGGCATAGTAATCAGTGTTATGCGAAGTGTGCGGAGGGAAGGTGACTGTGGTGCAATTTTATTGAGCGCAAAGTTACGGCATGACACTCAGAGATATGTATACAAATATTTTATGCACAGACGTATGTTCAACGATCGCATATGGTTTGTATAACAAGTTGTTCTGAGTAGCATGGATATTACCAACACCAGAAGCAGTAAGCTGATACGTAGCGTGCTCGCGAGGATGGTAGGCTTATAGATAATTGTCCCGATTGACCACACAAAGTGCCACGCGCAAAGCAGCTAATTCCGCTGCTGCAGATGCCATGGAGTGGTCAGTCCTAAAGCTGATGGTAATACCTCTTGCTGGGACAACTACTGCCCCTGACGAACACTGGCGGTTCGTGGATCCATCGTTATATATGTACACTGTCTGAATATTTCTCGCGCAAAAGAAGAAGAGACAGTTGTTTCAGCGCGGGCGACGAAAGCTCAGATTTCCTCCGGATCCCTGGTACACTAAAATGCACTGTGGGTCGAATACGACACCAAGGGGATATCGATGGTTTTATTTATTTATTTACAAAATACTGCAGGCCCATTTAAGGGCCCCAGCAGGAGGGGCAAGATCATTGCATTGCACACAAGTGTAAAACAGCAAGAACAATAAAAGATACATCATATACAAAAGATACAAACAGATATATCATAGGTCATGGTTAAATACGCTCAAGTGCCTGTATACAGAGCCGGTTAACGATTGAGGTAGGCAGTTCCAATTGTTTATGGTTCGGGGAAAGAACGAGTATTTGAAAATGCTTGTTCTGGGAAAATACGCTGTTAATGAATGAGTTTGTCGATGCCGGGTTTGTCTTGTCGTAAGCGGTTTGAGATACAAATCACGGTTTACTGACAACTAGTTGTTATTCAATAAAAAAGAAATTTGAGCCTGTGAGTTTTACGACGTTTTTCAAGTGTGGGTATACTGTTTTCTTTCATAAGGTTTTTGGGGGAATCAGTTCTTCAGTACTTGGAGTAAATAAAACGGACCGCTTTGCGTTGGATTAGTTCGAGAGCCTCAATGTTTCTTTTTGTGTATGGGTCCTAGACGATTGAGGCATATTTCAATGAGGGGCGTATAACAGTTGCACGAGTGAAGCCCGAGGGAAGTTTCTCATTGTACTCCACAATCATTTTAGTGAACGGTGTTTGATGCCTCTCTGAAGGCAACAGTGCAAGGTGATGACAGGGAGCACGTGCGAAGTGTCTGATGTGCGTTCTCAGGACTTCTACATCCACCGCAACAATGGCCGATTTTCAGCGACTCAAGGGCTGCTCTACAATCTGTGCTCTCAGCACTGCGTCGCGGGCCGTACGAACAGCTTGTTTTCGAAATTCGATGCCTTCTCCACACTTCACACGAGAATGGGCATCATGTGACGTTTCAGTGGCTGCCAAGTCACTGCGGCGTCATAGGGAACGAACATGCCGATACTGCCGTGCGGGCAGCTCTTGAAGGAACACGAGAAGAAGCCATACCACTTTCGCGGACCGATGCTGCCGGTAATGTTCGATGACTGGCGCATGAAATCTCGTTTTCACTATGGTGCCCACCAAGCAACGAGACGAATCGTCAACACCACATGTCCTCTTCGATGGCTCTCCGCATGCCCACTGGGCTCGACCGAAGAGAAGGCACCCTTCTTAACGCTTATGGCTAGGAGTGGCATTTACAAAATGTTATTCCTTTGTCATAGGAATGGCCGACAACGCTCTCTGCGATGCCTGTCATTGCGAAGAGACGCTACACCACATCCTGTGTGACTGTTCGTTGTATGACATCCAGAGACAGTCACTGACGTCCGTTTTTGCGCGCATCGACAACAGCCAAATGTCTGTTGACACTATTCTGTCAAGTGCCCGAGAGAAGACATTGCAACAGAAGGCGACAAAAGCTCTGTTGAAATTCCTACGCGACACGGACTTGAACAAGCGGCTGTAACAGCTATGTCACACACCGCGAAAGACAAGACTGGACTATGAGTGTGCGCGCGTGTGCTGCCCAATGTGCCGTGTTTATTTCTCTTCCCTCTCTGCTCTCTATCTTTCATCTCCCCCATCCCCCTCCTATGCGCAGGTTAGCGAACCGACTGCCAATAGGCAAGTTAACCTCGCTGCCGTTCTTTTCCTCCTATTTTCCTTCCTTATAGATAATGCTCCGTAGACCAACTTTAGTGGACGGCACTTAACTACAATTGGCGTTAACATAATGTTACGCCTTTATCATAGGAGTAGATATATAATGTTTGCAAATGTAGATAACCAGCACTGCAGCCACAATTGAAGTTTCACCAACATTACACCTCTGCATAGGGTCATTTTACATAGTACTTTCAAGACCATGGGCATGGCTCTCCCTATACTACACAAAAGGTATGATGATTTGTGGCATGGTGGGTACACTGAAGTGCGTGCTAGACGGGTGCGTGCCACACGCGTCTAGATGAAAGGCTTTGACGACGTACGCGGCGAGATTTGCTCGTTATACAAGTCACGGCCAGCCAGACATAGTTTTCAAATTCTTTCACCCTCCAATACTAATGTCGCTCTAACCAAGTTTATAGACGTTATCACGACGTGCCCCGCCGCGGTGGTCTAGTGGCTAAAGTACTCGGCTGCTGACCAGCAGGTCGCGGGATTGAATCTCGGCTGTGGCGGCTGCATTTCCGATGGAGGCGGAAATGTTGTAAGCCCGTGTGCTCAGAATTGGGTGAACGTTAAAGAACCCCAGGTGGTAGAAATCTCCGGAGCCCTCCACTACGGCGTCTCTCATAATCATATGGTGGTCTTGGCACCCCACATATCAATCAATCAAGACGCGATCACGAGAGCACTTTGACGTAGGCGGCTAGATAAATAGATACATACAAAAAATTAAGGTGAGGCACTGATAAAAGAACATAAAATAAAGTGCCTCTGCCCGTGCCACCATGGTATAACAGGCTAATAGATACGTATACAGATAGAAACGCTCAAAGTGCCTACCGTTTGCTAAGAAATGCTTCGCATTCAGTACCTGATCGCAGCACACATTTTTAGACATGCGCCATCAAACTTGAAGTAAAGATGAGCTGTCCTTCTAATTACGTATGTAATGAAACGCTGTGTTGTGCATTGCAGCAGTCAGGTAGTCATAATATCTGAAATCATCGTACCACACCTTGGGAATAAATGTCTTCAATGGTGCCACTTAGACGTACAACAACGACGACGTTATACCAAAATAAATCGTTCTAGATAAGTTGATGGAGCCTAACGTTCCGATTTTTTTTTCACTACGCGCTCACTACATTCGCATTTTAGACTTTATCACAGGGGTTGCCGCAGCAGTTTGTAACCATGGGACCTCTTTTTACATTTGTGTGTGTGTGTGTGCGTGTACTGTATTCATTTTTTGTATCACTAAGAGAGATGTGATCGCAATTGAATTACTGGTATTTAGCCTTCAAATTTGTTAAAAATGAAGCCGCCTGGCAAATTTTCGAACTACAATTCCTAAACTACAATATAACACGAAGAAATTCAGAAGACAATAATTGTTCTTAAGCTCTTTACGTAGTTGAACTACTCACGCAAACATTCAACACCATTTGGAATAATCCAGCTCAGTGTGGGCAAATTCACTGTATATTCCAGTTGGTATTTCCAAGTTCTCCTTCTATTACAACCCCCTTCCCCGCCCCCCTTCCGCCACCTGCTTCCGCTTTCCAATATTCTTCAGAACATTCCCCAGCCACGCAAAAGAATGATCGACCAATGTCGTAGGTAATTAATTATACTGTTTTATTCTGTAATAACTGTCTTACTGTGGAGAGCTCAAGGTCCCCATATTACCTCGGCTACTCCATACAAATAAGTTCTACTCTGAAAAAAAGAAATAACGATTTGAAAATGAACAATCAACGAAAAAAAACCGTAATAGCACGCTGAAGCTAGCTGAAATAACATAGCAATGTACAGTTTGCTCACAGCAGTTCATGCTGCAATAAAACGCTCCCACGCACAGATTTCTATTTCCAACTACTGCATATGTACTAACACATAATTCCGCATAACATGACACCTAGCTGTATATCACAAGCGCTCAGCCAGTCTGGTGTCCACTACGAAGTATTTCAGGGAGATGTTTGCATTTTTCGGAAGATGCATCTCAGGTCATGGTGCAAGTATTTTTTTAATGTGAGGGGCCGTCTGTCCGAACCTGTTAGCTTGTTCCTTAATTTTCCCCCAATTATTTGCGTACTTTCCGCACCCCTGAAGAATATGACCAACATTTTAATATCAGTGACCACAGCAGCACTTTGGTGAGCTAGATCAATGCATACTTTATACAGAAAGCTGTTTGTATATGGTACTTCCAGGTGAAGCTTGTGGATTCATTGATATATGAGGTTTGACGTCCCAAAACCACTATATGATTATGAGAGACGCCGTAGTGGAGGGCTCCGGAGATTTTGACCACCTGGGGTTCTTTAACCTGCACCCAAATCTGAGCACACGGGCCTCCTTCATTTCCGCTTCCATCGGAAATGCAGCCGCCGCAGCCGGTATTCGATCCCGCGACCTGCGGGTCAGCAGCCGAGTACCTTAGCCACTAGACCACCACGGCAGGGCTCGAAGCTTGTGGAGTAACTTGTATATGTGTCGTGGGATATCTATCGTTATTGAAAATTTTTTGTTCGAATCAAATTCATAATCATTGCATTGATTTAGGGCTATGAAACCACTTATTCATATAGAACAGTAGTCAATTCCTCACGCATTCGAATATCCGTCCCAGAGATAGGGATTGCGCAATTATTGAAGACTTTCTTGGCGAATGCGTCTGCCTCTTCAAAACCCGCTATTACTATGCGGCTCCCTGGGTATATATTAGAATACGATGTTGTGACCTTAAACTGAGGCTTATTCCACAGTTTCTGCAATATATCGTGCTATTTTGCCGTTTCTGTAACGTGATCTCGCATGTTTGATTATATGAAGGCCGGGTTTGCTAACCTTGCATACTACCCGTTGTTGTGTGCAAGAATTACACTGATTGCGGGCGCACATAACTGGAAAGTGCTGTTGCTACTTCAGCTGACTATGCAAATGAACGTCATTAACTGCCGCTATTCCCCATTCGATTTTATCACACTACAAATAAAATCTATCCCCTTCTTGCGCATCATGCAAGATTGGAGATAAGCGGCGTGCAAGTGGGCTGGGTCCATCATTCATGTGAGTTTGCATGATGACCTGTTTTCGTCATCAGCGTCGAATTTCGCTGATTAGGCTCACGTATGGCTTTCAAGAATAGAATAATAGTCCTTATCTATAGATTCAGACCATATCGAGAGATGTGCTCTTCGCACATACACTGGTCGAGCCATTTAACTGAGGAACAGCTGAGTGACCAACCTTTTGCATAATGTTTTACGGGGAAAGAGGACCAGAACAATCAGATGGTATTGATAGCACACTTCTGTAACCATATAGTGCCGAATTAGCAAAACGTTAAGCAATCGCTATCATCATGATGGAAGTTATATACATGGGGCGCTATAACCATTGTTATTAGAAATTTAAGGTGTAAACAACAACTCTCTTAAGTTTTTGTAGAAATTATACCTGATACAGAAATGCAGCGCAACATGTATAATTCCAATATGACTTCCCTTGCTGTTGATCATGGTCGTTGAACGCAAGCTCTACGCTTCACAAGTGGCACGAGGAGTGTTCTGATGTCGCTGATTATAGATCGTGGTGTAAGATACATCCTCAAGTGAAGATCACAATCTAATGGCCTCAGGAAAAGTTTAACTCATAATCTCCACTGAAGCAATTTTGTTTGCTGCTTTCGTCAATTGAAAACAAATACAGCAATTGTGCGAAAGCCTGCGCGGTCAGCTCAACCACGTCATCACTTTCAGCGATACCGTATAGTTATACCGAGATGACGGGAAAAGCAAAATAACTAACTGCACGGTTCAACACTGCACTTGTCGGGCAAACTGCAGCCGCAGAACTTGCAGATATTCGCAGCGCTCGTCAGATATTCAGATAGGTCCATTATTCGTCCAGAAAGTGGAGGATATTCCTAGCTTTCCTCTTTCTTTTCTTTCTTCCTTTTTCCGTCTCTCGGCTTAGGATATACCATGCAGCCTTTCTTCTCTTTCTGAATGCTTTGTTTCAAAAACACCATCAATTGTAGTCTTTCAAGTTCTTTTCTTTCAGCTACCTGTCCTAAAATTTAAAAAAAGTCAAAATAAACGTTTCAGTGTACATCTTTGTGTACCGGGTGCGTCATTTTTCGTCATTGCTGCCACTCTATGGTTGGTATACCCTACGCTGCGCTGACCCTGACAAAGTTTTTTTTTTTTCGCTCATTACTTGCCTTGCACCAGCGACCACCCACGAATTCGAGGCTTGGCCTGCTTCTTGAAAACTAGGGCCCGTTTATTATTAGAGTGCCATTCAACTATTTAAAGCCTCGGCTATCGCTCTGTTATCACGCTGATCGCTATCACGCTGGCGGGCGTTGATGCACCGCTTCTTGTAGATCTGGGCCTCTTGTTCTTTTCTTTTTTCTCCTGAAGAATAGCGAACACCTGAGCGAGTGCAGTTATTTCAAGTTTTATTCACTGCTGTGAATCTACTTTAGTATGTGTCTTGTTTTTCACTGCTTTTTGTTGAAAATCCAGTTAAACTTTCAAACACCTTGTTTTGTTAGGTGGCACCATGTTTGTCTTGGTGAATGCATGAAGGTTGTCCACTTTTTCTTTCCTTTATTCTCCATTCTATTATTTTGCCTTGCTTTACAAGCGCTGTGAGTGGCTTCAAGTTTGTTCATTGTTACTCAAATTTAGGAAACAGAAAACAAAAGTCGGGGTATTTTTATCCAGTGTATAAAGCAAGCTGCATGTACTACCTTTAGAAGAACCGAAAGTTGGGCATGCTTGTACTGATCCACGAGGCCAGGTGCCCACAAAATAATTCGGGGCACCGTGGCCACTTATCGGCGGAGCACAGCCGCGGAAATCCCTAGCAAGAAGGCCTTGCTCCCTGGCGTATTAGATGGGCGTTGTCTTGCGTTAAAACCACGCTGTTTGTCCCTCAGGCTTAGCGCTGTGGCAACACATTGGGGGGAGGGGGGGGGGAAGGGGCCTGTAGGCTACAGCGTGCTTCATGCAGTTGTCCGTAAACGCCGAAATAACCCTTCTGGCACAACCTTAATTAACTATCAGTTATGCACTTTTAAATGTTCTCGATTATTGAACTTACCCGAAATCATATTTAGTTTTGATTCGGCGTGACTTGTCTTATCACAGAGTCTTGATTATTGAGTAGTCTCTATTACTACTCGCCATGCGTAATTAATTTTTATTACCAGTAATTGTGTTCATTTACTTAGTAATTCACATTATCACGTTTCCATAAAAGTGTCGCGTGTTGCCCGTATTTTGATCTCGTTAATTACTTTAATTCCTTTTAACTAACCTTAGAATTTCCGAATTAGTGGTGTTGGCGCCTAATTCACTTTTGCAAGTTTTATTGAACGGTATAGAGCTGTATAATGCCACCCCGCCACGGTGGTCTAGTGGCTAAGGTACTCGGCTAAGGTACCCGCAGGTTGTGGGATCAAATCCCGGCTGCGGCGGCTGCATTTCTTATGGAGGCGGAAATGCTGTAGGCCCGTGTGCCCAGATTTTGGGGCAGGTTAAAGAACCCCAGGAGGTCGAAATTTCCGGAGCCCTCCACTATGGCGTCTCTCATAATCATGTGGTGGTTGTGGGACGTTAAACCCCGCTTATCAATCAATCAGTCAGCTGTAGAATGCCATTTTTATGATTTTTTTTTTGCTACTGGGTCACATTCCGCCATAGTAATGAACCGGTTTATGATTTCGCTTGGTAAGACGACGCTGGCCCCGCCGCGGTGGTCTAGTGGCTAAGGTACTCGGCTGCTGACCCGCAGGTCGCGGGTTTGAATCCCGGCTGCGGCGGCTGCATTTCCGATGGAGGCGGAAATGTCGTAGGCCCGTGTGCTCAGATTTGGGTGCACGTTAAAGAACCCCAGGTGGTCAAAATTTCCGGAGTCCTCCACTACGGCGTCTCTCATAATCATATGGTGGTTTTGGGACGTTAAACCCCACAAATCAATCAATCAGACGACGCTGCGGATTAACGTGCATGCACCTATGCTGCCCCGCGTGCACACGTGCTCAGAGAGACCTTTATCATGACCACATCCGCGCAGCCAACGTGTGACATGCTACAAGGCACCAAACTAGATCTATTATTTTGAAGCAAGGCATCACATATTTATACGCACTGGCGAGTGAGGCGAGATAGCTATAGGGATATCGCGCATTTGCAAACCATGACATTACACTTTTTTTCACATGCGCGCTCCGCCGACGAACGGCCACCACTCCAGGCACACCTAATTATTTTGAGGACACCTGTGCTTGGGCGTGCCAAATAGACAGAACACACAAGAGCTCGACAAAAGGAACGCTCATCTTGTCTAGTTTTGGTGCGGTTTGGATGTTGTGTGCTCCTAAGTACGTTCATGGACTTCCTTGTGTCGGAGAAAAGAGCGCTGAGAATGTACGAAGGTTTGAAATTGAATAAGAAAAATAATGATAAAGAAACAAAATCCCGCGTTCAATATCAAGCTGCACGTGAACATTCAGCCTGCAATAACGGCGGAACAATACGAGCCTATAAAAGCACATGTAAGTATAAATTCTTAAATAACGTCTACCACGTGGACAAAAAGGGGTCGGGATTTTTTTTGTAGACTAGTAGTCATTACGTGTAATAGATAAGTCAGCAAAAGTGAGGGACGTCTTAATTAGCACCAGAGATAGTCGAAAGCTCCTGCTCCCGATGAAGGCACTGCCGTACTGAATGACACACATGAAATAATACTAAGAAATTGTTTTCCTTACACTATATTTCTGGCGTGCTCAGAGCCGATAACACTATTCAAAAGAGTTTATTGTTGGGCGAGTTGGTGCGTTGTCATAGAAACCATCGTGAGAGCGCAACTAAACACGACAGACAAGAAGGATTGCACCAGACCTCGTCTGTTTCTTCGTGTGTATTTAGATGTGCTCTCACGATGGTTTCTATGTCACACTATTCAAAGGAGGCCATATTCCAAAAAGGTCTGTTAACGTTGCGTCAATCATGCTTAAAGTGTTCTCCAAGGGATGTTCTATTATGTACTCTACAAATAGGGCTCGGCAAAATCTTAGATCTGCGGTTGTATAGTTCCGTTATTCAATAAGGCACTGATAGTATAGCGTACGTGATCGACGTTCTTTTTCTGCAGTGAGATGCAAGCAGAAGTTGACTGTAGATTCATATTGGTAGCTATTGATTTCTTGCTTGCCATATCAAGTGTACCAGGTGTATGAGGTGTATCAGGCGTACATGCATGGTCATGAGTTGTAATAAAGCAGTAACTTTAATAAAATTGTTTTACCTTATATATAGTGACGTTGATAGTAATTTTCTAGATAGTTTACACACTTTGGCAATGTTCACTGGTAATCACTCCTTGAAACGTGTGAACAACAAACAATGAACGCGCTCAGTCAACGTTGTTGCTACCGAGATTATTGCACATGTTTATATTTGTAGCGTTATGAACAATTAATATGATGACAACATTCTTCTTCCCTCTCCAGGAATGATTTTGCTCCCAGATAATGGGCAACAAATTTTACACTATTTGTGCTGGTTTAGCATTCAGTGCTGGTGTGTATCTCGACATACTGTCGAGCATGTCGATTCCGAGGGAAACGGGAAAAGAATTAGACACTACATGCCTCTTTTTCTGTCAGCCGAGATAAGAAGTGCGTCTGCTTCGCGCTGCTTGCTATCGATGTGGCCCGCACCCATCATGATAGCGGTGAGATCGGGCAATAGGTGGCAGCACTATCTCCGCGGAAGTGTGGATAGGCGGTCAGCGGCGGCGCGTATACAAATACTCGCGACGGAACCTCGTTGCATGCTGTCTGAGCCGATTGTCGGTGAGCAAAATGCGTTGACCACAGTTTAATGGTAGCATCTACGCTCGTTTCTACTGAGTCGAAGCACGAACCCTATGCAACGTTACAATTACCAGCGAGTAAAGCGCATTCTGCCTTTCAAAGGGCGGCTTGCGCTGAGTGACTGTCTGCGCTTTTTCGCACTAAATCACGCTGTTGCTGTGTTGTTTGTACGTGTTTATCTTGTGTTCTGTCTGATATATATATGCACTGCATAGCACGACTGAACTACTTACTTACTTATTTGTCATCGGGATACGACAAAAAAAGAGAGACAGAAAGATCGTAAAAAGCCCGCATATCTGTGCGATGAGTTCAGTACCACCGTTTGCTCTTACACGCATAAGCACCTTTTTTCTCACTCTCTTCACCATAAAATCTGGCATATTCGATAACTCGAGTCAAAAAAGCTTAACTGCTGACATCACTTTTAGCTACATTGCGTTTACCACGTATACGCACATGTTTTTACACCAGTAGATAGAAAAACGTTGTAAGAGTTCAGCAGAAAACTTTCATCGATGGATTATGTGCATTAGAAAGCTACAACAAAATTCTGCTTATTTTATGCAACAAACATGTTTTTATTTTCATACAAACTATGACCGCTGCCTTTCATCGGTCAATAACAATGCCGCACAATGCCCATGACAATGTAAAAAAGATGAGATGTTCAGTGAAATTATACATCACTAAATGTAAGGCATGACGTATGAATGAATTTTCAACGTCTGGGCTCTTTAAAGCGTTCCTAAATCTAAGCAAAGGGTTGCGCACGGCAACTCTGTTTCAAGTACAGCTTAAGTACAGAAGTAGCACAGTTTATACGACAGTAATATTTCTATGTTGAGGTACAACGAAGAGATAGATGCGACTAAGGCTCCTCGCATGATTGATAAACTGCAGTGCCATAATTGTGCACCTATCTAGAGCGCGCAAGTGCGTTGCCGACAGTATTGTTTTTGTTTACAACACAGCCAATAAAACGCTGCAGTCACACCGAATTTGGTAGGCGTTATGTTTCAGAGACTGCCAAGAGCATTTTACGATGCACTTGAAGCAGAAAGCGGCACCCACTCTGAAATTATTCTGGCGAATGTAGGGGTACGATGACAATAAACAGTGCTCTAGGAAGTTGCACTCGCTGATCTTATTAGAATGCATGAGCAGCCGAGCAAGATGAAATTATTTCGTACGTTGTTTGAGGCATACGTACAAGCAGTTTCACTCTCACTGACTTGACAGAAAAAGCACCCTTTGAGAACGTGCATGACGCACGCGCACATAAAAACACGACTTGGCTAGCAGACGACGTACGAAACAATCCACACTTGCGCGCTTCAGCTAGTTGCCGCCAGGCGGCGACTCCGCTCGGTATCGCGGCCAATAGCGCGCAAATTGCTGTGGTGCTGAGGTCGTGAACGCGGGTTCAATTAAACACAATGGCGGCCGCATTTCAACAGGGATGAACAGTGGGGCTGAAATTCGACAACACGTGCGTACTTGTTGAAGAATCTCAGACTATGCAAATTAGTGTGAAGACTTCCAGCTACGGCGTGCCTCAAATTTATATCGTAGTTGTCAAACGTAAAATTCGTGAATTTACTTTATATTGTAGCACACACAGTCGGTCACGTGTAATGGGACTTGACGTTCACTCAAAATGGACACGTTTGTCAATGAGATATTTGGAGCTTCATGAAAAAAAGCGTTCCATTTGAATCAAACAATGTCAAGTTCTCATTGAATACGGTTGCATTTTACGCTAGAAATTGAAGCGCATATACGGTGATTGTAACAAAAATGATTACGAAGTTGTTGTTGTGTTTTTGAAGAAGTGAACTTTGCACGAAAATTGTGTCTACCAAACTTCTTTTAGTTAAACTTTAGGGCACCCTGTGTGTTTTGCGATTTTCATTTCTGGAGAATGTCGGTTTTCAGTCTGTTTTGTGTGCTAGTTGCATACTATTGCTCGCAGCCGATCTCGCTTGGAGCCGAAAAGAGAAGGGCAGACATAGAACAACACGCGAGTGCAAGCAAAAGACAATGCACTCGATCCCCGAGACGAGCGTGTTTTCTCGCGCCTCGCAGAGCTTTCCATATCGCTTATTTTCTACGTATTCCGCAAAAGTTGAGACGCTTGCTTCCCCGCCACCTTGTCTCTTTCACGCGCATCGCGTAAACGCGACGTGTAAACGATGATGCGGCCACATCGCTACTCAGGCCACTGACAGCGTTTTCTTTTCGCCCCTTCGTTAAATGCGCGCGGTAAGTTGAAAACAAGGGGACGGCGAGCCGCGAACGGTGGCAACCGCTTTGCGGGCGCCTCCCGTTTTCAGTTCCTCATCTGCGGAAAAATGACGTTGATGGAGAAGGGCGCGCTCGGGATGTGCGGCGGCGGTTTCGTTTTCACTTTGTATTTCCGGGAGCCCGGCGAGAACCCTTGCTCCCCGCGCGCGGAGGCAGCCGGCTCGGGGCGGCCCCTCGGCGGCGCCTGTCGCGACCGCAGACCGCATCCATCAGACGCGCAAAGCAGCGCGGCGCTCCTCGCCACCATTGGTCACGACCGTATGACCGAGCGGGCCGCGCCAACTTTGCGCAAATGGAGAGATCCGCGCCCATCCCTCGGCCGCACGAGCCGCCAAACACCCCCTCCTGCTGCTTGTGCTTTGTTTAACCTCGCCGAGCGTTGGCGGCGCGAACTCACTTACAAGATGCAAATGGAGGCGTGTACAGGCGCGCTGCAAGACGGAGCAACACTCTGCTCGACCCAATACGCGGTGATGAGGAGACAAAGTTGTTCCGAGCAACAAATGCAGCTCCTCTGATCACTTCATTTTAATAATATTTTGACGGCAATTATACGGACTCTTAGCATCGTCAGCACCACTTCCGTCGTGGTGTCCTGGTACCGACGGTGCACGTGCGGCCTGCTCGTGGATAAGGCTATTTCTGCAGAAACGCACAAGGCGCTTGGCTGCAATAAAGGCAAAGTCCACAAGCGGACGTAACGTCACGTTACACTCGTTAGGCTCTGTTGTAATCCCAACAGAATCTTGCTTCCACCGCTGGCCTAACCATGGTGCGCAACCACATTAGCGTTCTTCATGAGGAGTTGCGTACGACGCACCCAACTGTAAGTGCGCATTCGAACCGAACGGACGCTCAACGTCAAGCTATATGATCCTACCACTGCCACCACTAACTGGCGTCGAGCTTGTGCTGCCTCCACCTATTGTTAGGTTCCTATTCGCATACCTGCCAAGTCTTCCGGATTACCCGTACAATGTACGAATTTTGATCCCTTTGTACGGTTGCACGGTTGACGCAAAAATCTTCGGGGAAGCGTGCAAAAACGTATTTTTGCGGAAATTTTTAGCCGTTTTTAGCAGAAAATATACTGTTGGTCTGGCAACTTTGGTGAGACTTATCAAAACCAACTGCCATCGCCATCACTCAGTTGATCGAGCTTGCGGTATTCGCCATGTTGTGCTTTGTTAGCGGTTGAGTTGGCGTGCTTCGGAGCAGTGGTGTTGGTGTCTTGGTTTGCTGTCAGCCATGGCTCTTAGTAAAGAGTGGGAGCGAAAACAGTACTTGCAGGCGTTTTTGAAGCAGTACACATCCGAATTCCCCTGCATCGTGGAATCGAGGAAGGGCAAGCATTTTGCGTTCTGCGCGGTGTGTGGCTGCGACATCAGCGTTTCTCACAGAGGCAAAACCGACGTTGTCGCTCACGTTTCATCCAAGAAACACGTAAGTCACGTGCAATGCCAAGAAAAGCAGCAGCAGCTGGGACAGTTTTTTTTTAAAGCGGAACTCTGATAGTGACGTGATCCGAGCGGAATGTCTCTTCACTGGGTTTCTGCTGGAACATAACCTTCCATTGACCGTCTCTGACCACGTGCGTCCCCTGCTACGAAAGATGTTCCCTACTTCGGTTGTCGCAAAGCGGTACGGCTGTGCGAGAACCAAGACAAGTGCAATTGTTGGCGAGATGGCAAACCATACTCAGGAGCGCAAAGTGAGTTCCTTGAAGCAAAAAGTTTTCTCGGTTGCCATCGACGGCAGTAATGATAGCCACTCGCAGTTGTACCCGATCGTGGTGACATACGTGAGGGAGTCTGGCTTAGTTGAGAGTCGACTACTTTCTTTGTGTACGTTGACGGGACAAGCAAGTGGTCGCAACATAGGCAACCTAATTATGGAGGCTCTCGCGTCGTTTCATATACGGTCACGAACTGTGTAGCGTTTTTTTTCCGACAACGCCAACGTGATGCTTGGTAAAAAAAAATGGCATGGCAGCGGTGCTGACGGAAGTCCAAGAAAATTTGATTAAAATTGGGTGCGCAAGCCACTTAATAAACTTGGCAGCTGAGAAGGCAGCAGTGTGCCTTCCAGCACAAAGTGGACGAAGTTCTTGTAGATATATTTTGTTACCTGGAAAAGAGTGCTAAGAGGAAGGAGGCCTTGAGGCAGTTTCAGGAAATTCATGATGCAGACTTCAGAAAAATCTTGAAACATGTCCCAACTCGATGGCTCTCTCTTGGGAAATGCTTGACCAGGCTCCTGGATCAGTGGAAGCTTCTGTTGAGCTTCTTCTTGCGCAAAGTGAAGGACAAAAAGAGTCCCAGCTTTCTGGACTCATACCAGATCCCAAAGGCAGCAGCAAAGCAAGCAACAGCTCCAGCAGAAAAGCCTGATCAGAGCAAAACGAAAAAAAAGAACTTGACACAGGCTCCCTCAGTGCCAGCGAAGAAAGCCAAGTTTTCCTGCACACAGAAGACTGACCAGCACTGCCCAACACGTGAAGAACGTCTTTTTGTTTTCCTCAGCCTGGAAACCAACTGAGAATATTGTCTCTTCTTGCAGAATATTATTCCCATTTTCGAGAAAGTGAACCTCTCCTTGCAAGAACAAGCTCCCCGAATCCACGTGCTACGGTCCTCTTGGAACTTCTTCGAGACATTTTCTCAAGATTTGTAAACCCATAGTGGCTGAAACGAAGCCCAGAGCTGCTCAACTTGGACTACCATAGCAGGGAGGCACAGAAAAGTGACGAGGACTTCATCATTGGACAGGAAACTAGGACTGTGGTAGACAAGCTAAAGCCCAGTGAGCAACAGGAGTTCTTCGAGGCAGTTCGGCACTACTTTGTGACAGTGTGCGACTACATGCGACACTAGTTTCCCCTGACAGACCCTTCTCCGCTTAATGCAGAGGTAGTTCAGCTGAAAACCCTGGACACCATGTCCTTCCGAAAGGTTCGCTTTTTTGTGGACTCTTTTCCAGCGATGCTACCTCTCCAACCGGGAGAGTCGAAAATGGAAGCGGTCGACGCACTGGAGGTAGAGTTTTCTAAGTTGCAGGCTCAGATTCTTCCTCCCCATATTCTACAAGAAGAACGAGTGGATTCTCAGTGGAGAATGGTGTCACAGCTGAGAACTGCAGATGGAAGGCTGAAGTTCAGCCGAATTGCTGATGTGATGCTTGGAACTTTGTCAATTCCACACAGTAATGCCGAGTGTGAGCGTCTCTTCAGCCTTGTGAGGAAAACAAGAACTGAATTTCGGTCGTCCATGTCCGACAAAACTCTCGGACATGTTCTCCTTGCGAAGTCTGACCAGGCTGGACATTGCTACAACCAGACCTACACGGAAGACTTCTTGAGGAGGGCCAAGTCGGCGACCACCACCTTTGTTCAAAAATAAGACAAGCTAAAGCCCAAAGAACAACAGGCAGTTCGGCACTACTTTGAGTCAGCGTGCGACTACATGCGACACTAGTTTCCCCTGACAGACCCTTCTCTGCCTAATGCAGAGGTAGTTCAGTTGAAAAGCCTGGAGACCATGTCCTTCCGTAAGGTGCGCTTTTTTGTTAAAAAAAATAAAAAAATGCCCCCCCCCCCTCCAGCATGGTCTTCCTAATTCTGTGTCCTAGTACTTGGCAGGTCTGTATTCGGAAAGTTAATGCATTGCTAAATCTTGTTTCCGCAAAGACAGCTTCCATTTGAAGAAAACCGCCAGTATTCGAGGAAAATGAAAATGGGGGAAAAATCGGCAGATCCCACGCCCTGTGGCAATCGATGCAGTGCCATGGGGTTAGCGAGAAGCCGTACATATACACCACAATGTTTCACCTTGAGACAAATCAAGATATTCATATCGCGATGATCAGTCAGTACTGGATGTTTGTCATGTATGCCTGTATGTACATTATGGTATATACACGATGCTAATAAAACATATTCTGGTATGTATTTACATTGATCTGTCATGTATCCTTGTACACTTAGGCTGTGCAGACTTTTGTGTACATTAAGTCTATAGAGCGGTAGCAAGAACACCACGATTATCTCATGTAAATTATGATTTATGAAGTACCTCATATACATCGCAGGATCGTCATCCACTCATGTCTTCTCATGCCAATTTTCACATGTAAGACGTTCACAAAACGGCCACGGGAGGAACAAAGCCGTGTCATGCAATGCATACAGGACATGACATGCATCGCATGATTTTAACGGTATGACATGACTTTTCCGTTTGTCAGACAGTCATGCTATATGCCATCCCAATTTTCGTTAGTATCAAGTGAATAAAAACACATATGGGAGCACCAAGACCTTGTGATGTGAACCATGACGTAGTGACATGGATGACCTGTTTCACGTTGTGACCTTTCCTTCGAGTTCAGGATAAACTCACGTTTTTCCATGCCAATTCCTGTGTACATAAAGTTAATAGAACAGTTACGAGAACACACACACATATATATATATATATATATATATATATATATATATATATATATATATATATATATATATATATATATATATATATATGAAGTGGGACAGCACCCACTGTCCCAATATTGTTCTTTCTGCCTATACGCGAGGTACCCGCTACACAACATCTGTAGGATATTATGTGCACTCTGTTGATGATGCATGTATACTATAGCTGATGACGATGAAGAGCTATGACTGAGCACGTTTCATGCAGCGAGTGGGAAGCATGAAATCACGCACTCCTTTCGAATTAGTATTGTGTGATGACTGGTTGTTGTTTCACCCTTTTGTCATGTTGCATTACATAGGTTGATGTGATTCTTTGCCAGTCATGGCACCTGTATAAGGTCTGTTTGCAAGCGTGATTGAAGAAAAAAAAGATGAAAAAGGAAACCACGTCTCTGGGGTAGAATACGCGGCTGCCACACAGAGGGTCCGGGTTCAAATTTCATTTGATCTTCAATACTTTTTCTCCTTTCATTTTTTATGTGTATCAGTTGTGCCATCGACGGCTACAACGGCGGAGGCTCAGATATCCACCACAAAACCACAAATGAGAGATTCACCACAAAACTTGCAAAGCTCGATCGTTATACATTCAACCAGATTTTGTACCATTCAACCAGACTGTATGAAGATAACTCTCCTTATTAATTTCAATCCGCGGCTTCAAGGACAAGCTGCTTCAACGTTGAATGCTCCTGCTAACTTGACTTGAATATTGTAACATTATTTACTCTGAATCTCACAAGAACTGTATTTATCTATGCTGCATACTCTCGCATCTTAAATTATCGAAGACGTTGCGCTCGGCACTATTCAAGAACGTGCGCCTCCATATTCTCGAATGAACCTTGACTCAAAATTTATCCTCGAATTCTGAAAGTAAAGCGCCACAATGCTTCGTGAAAGAAGAACTTCGCACACTGCAAAGAGGAACTTTATCTGGGGTGCATTCGACTAATACACCTGTCTTCCCTTAGGAATACAGGTTTATTTCAGCACGTTCGTGTGCAAGCCAAGAGCAGTGGACGTCGTGCGTGTTCTTTCCGCCTTGGTTTTCCGTGTGTTTTGCTGTATAGTGTATACGCACGCCAAAATGAATTACCACCGACTCACCGAAAACATGGCTTTGTTAGGGAGCCCCAGGCTACACAATAAGTTCACCCAGGTGGAGTGTCATGAAGGCGCAGCGACCATTCACTTCATTCGAGGATCGGCGTTGCCGATACACAGTGCCTCAGTCTGCGTTGTGTTGTAGAGAATGCAGCTGTTACGCACGCCTTGTACGCTTGGGATACCGTTTTGATTGTGCTGCAGAGTCGTGCCGGTGCTCTCAGTGTAACACACCTGTTAGAGTCTGTCATCTTTTGTCATCTCAACAAGCAGCCAGAACTTCAAGTGGGGAAGAGGAGACAAGGAAAGCATCACACGAAGAAATATTCTGCTCAAGTTTTCAAGTTGTTGTCGCACTAATGGATGGCCGTGTGAGAGTTGGCAAATTCACGTTGGGCGCGATGTTTCCCGTTGGAATGCTGTGCCGTCTTTTGTGACATCTTCTGTGCCCGCAAACAATCAGTTGACAAATAGACGTAAGACTCTGCGCAAGCAGCGCAGCGAACAACGCCGTGCCAGCGCCTTCGTTGACGCACTGGCCTGGGCAGTGCAAAGAGAGCCGCCTGCAAGCGAACGTGCATAGGTCCTTTTCTTTCGTTTGTGCTATAGGCACCTGAAGATGAAGGGCTTGGCAAGCTTCTTCTTCCAATCCAACCTCGCTTCAGAAAAGTAAGAGGCTCATCAAAGCGAACAGCGGGTGCAATGCAAGATATGTTTCAGATAATTTGGCGAGCTGCAAATCGCAATTTAAGTGCAAGTGAGCATCGCATGGCATCGAGTTCGGGGCAAGCACTCCGACGTGCGTTCTGTAACGCCTAAATGCGCTAAATTTGGGTGTGCACATGATCCCAAAGCAATGAAGTGCATACACGTGCAACCTATTTTACAATCAGTGGTACGAAGCTCGATTCATCCGGCGTGAATGGCCCCGGCTATTTTCGCCTTTGCAGTTGCACTCTCCATCCATCGCTCGCTTTCTGTGCGTTGAAATGTTTCATTGCGCATCCTAGAATGTTTTGTTGACGGTTCCCTCGCTTTCGTACTTCACATGAGGATACATCCGTGTCCACTTTCTCGGTTTATAACGAAAATCAAAACCGAGGCCTCCAAGATAGCTCCAGCATTCGCGGAGACCAACGGCAAGAGAAAACGTGATTGTGATCACGACCAATATTTTGCGATCTACTTGTATGGCGTACGTGTTTACATTGGCTAGTTAAAGCCGGACCTTATAGAACCTTCAAAGCCCACGTGCGCGATGCTGTGCGGTGGCGACCACCATATAGACTATCGGTGGTCGCGGCGTGTGTGATGTTTATCGCGTGCGTCATCAATCTACTGTTGCACGGTGCACACCGTGGTCAGTGACTCTGTTAAGCTTCATAATCAAAGTTACCATGGTTCTCCGGCAAGGCTACTAAAAAAATAACAGGAAACTTACATTATCACACATACTCATGTGAACGACTGTGGAGAACGCAAGTAATTCGCTTACCCAACATGTTCGCAACTGCCCGTATCCAGCGCTCTCGCCGTTCTGCTTCGCGAAAGCTACGGAAATGGGTTAAACTGAAGCCCTTTACATCTGTGGCTATTCACGACGCCACAGTAGCGTCGACGGGGCTCTTTCTTCGTGAAGGCGGAGCTATTGCGTCTCCTTTTATTTTCGCCGTCGTTATGGCGATACGCGAACCAGCAAGCACTTCATGATAATTCGGTGACACGTCCGACTGGCGGAGAGAAATTCGTAGGTGTTTTTCTGAGTGTTTCATTTTCAAATACACCTAATATTTAGCTCAATCGTTGTTTCGCACGCTGTGTTTGCAACTGGTTGCACAGAAACTGTGCAAGCGAGTCGGGCTTTGCACTACCCAAAACTGCAGCGACCGGGGGCACTACGTGTCTGCGAAACTCCAGAGCCTGACGTCTAAAGACCAAAAAATAACAAAACTTCGCTTAAGCTCTTACAGCGCGTGGCATCGGCACAACTTTTGAAAGAGGTGCAGCGTCACTTCAGGTTCCGTCACTTCTGGTCACTCTGAGCGTTGCTCTGAGCCAAGGGCCGAATCTAGCGTCAAGAACTGGTTCTGCTGGGACAGTCGCGCACGCGCCACTACGCTAAACCCATCCGGGCACTGTCATCCCGAGGAGTGGCTCGTCCCGTACTCTGCAGCTGGCGCCTGCCTGGCCACAAGAGACAATGCCGTGATAGGACGTGCCCACGGAGAAGCAGCCGAAAGGAGAGCCCATAAAGAGCGTTCGCGTGGTTACGACACCCGCCGGTGCTCTGCCCTCACCGGTCACGATCGCCGTTTTGACATTATAGGAGCGCCATGGCCCTGCAGCCATGCACCACCGACTCTCCATACGGGCCTGTAAACGCGAGCGCGTTTATTTCTTACTGCGGTGGTGCGCGAGGAGCAAGATGCTCGATAAGCGGCTCGGCCGGCCCGATAAATCATGTCCCCCGCGGAGTGACCTCAAGCCGCGCGCGCGCCAACCGCTGGCATAGAGAACGCGCCCTGTCGCGGGCCTACAAATCCCGCCGGGCGCTCACGAACGCCTGCGCTCTCTGGACGGACCTTTTCGCGCCCATTTTTGCATGAGTCCGCCCAGTGTGCCTCGCAGTTTTCGACGCGGCATCTTCGCGCCGTGGCGGAACGCCCCGAGGGGCCCGCTGCGGAGTCGACACACTCGTGTGGTGCACGCCGCTATAGCTCGAATCATGGGGTGTTTGCCCTCGGTGCAGCAGGAGCAACTTCTGAGGCGCTCTTCCCGAGGGCGATTCTCCCCGACGCGTTCTTCAATGCGCCTCGGAGGGATTTTTGTACAGACAGAAGGCGGCGAAATGAGGTAACACGCTGATTGAGCGAGTCGGCCGAGCTTTGAGGAAACAGAAGCGCCTCGGTGTTACAATCACGCATGATGAAAATGGCTCCCGAATTGCTTTTCTTGGCCGAAACGGAGGAGAGAGCACCGCTCAGAACAGCCGCTTGGAGCGCCCGAATATACGAAAGCGCTCGAAATGACGGCGGCACACCCTATTGTTAGGAGCCCCACTGAAATGGATCGGGACCCGCACGAGGCCTCCACGAGCGCAGGGCGCGATTTCCGGGATACTCCCATTCTGTCGCACCGCGTTTAAGTCGTGATCACCTCCGCCGGACGCCTCTGGTTGCCCCGGCGCCGCCTCTTTTCTATTGGCGTATCGAAGGAATAGACGTGCGATGAAGGCTTGACTCGCCACGGCCTCGCCAAGCACCCGCAGAAAACAAAACGCGTGTAAAAACGCTTATTAACGGCTCCCGAAGCGCGGGTCGTCGGGGCCGAAGCCAATAGCTGACGAGCGTGGACCGCAGAAGACAGAGCTCCCATATCGGGCCTACCGGGATGCATGACACGGGCAGTGCATGTCGCACGTCCCCCGGCCCCCACCACTTGGAAGCAGCAGATGCATCATAAAGAAAAAAAAGATGTAGTTTTATGGAGAGATCGTGATATCCGCGTGGCCGCACGCGCACTCTGGGCGGCTGTCGCGTGCGAGCAACGCCTGTAATCGGCTTTGGTACGGCGGCCCGCTGAGGGAGGCAGCACCTACGCGGTGGCATCGTTGCTGTCCCGACGGGAGACCGCCGCTGCTCGCTGCGCGGATTACAGCCTGCGGTGACAAATGCGTTTGCGCGACGTCTACACATGTAGTGACAAATGCGCACTCAGGGGAGGCCCGGACGCCTAATCGCCTCCCCCCCCCTCCCCAAAAGCGGCTCGGGACAGAAGCCAATAAAACTCTCGTGGTTTCGTACACGGGCGAGTGGTGAGACAAAAAAAAAAAAATCTGCGTCGTTTGTTTCGACGCGTTGGCGGCCAACTCAGCATCTAGCATGCCATCGCGCCCGCATGCTGAGGCATGTGTCTGCACCGAGACACGTTGTCGCCCATCTGGTGTTTGCCGGAACAAAGTGCGAACGAAATTGTCCGTAGCAATAAGGAAATGAAGATACCGAAGAAGAAGAAATTATATCGCTTGATTTTTAAGTTTGTCGCCTCATGGAATGCGAAAAGAATTGAGTGCAAGGCGTTACTGAGCAAACACCTCCGACCGGAGACTGAAATGCTTAGCTGCGTACTATGTGTGCCGTACGGCCGGCT
Organism: Rhipicephalus microplus; assembly: GCF_013339725.1. Classification (NCBI taxonomy): domain Eukaryota; kingdom Metazoa; phylum Arthropoda; class Arachnida; order Ixodida; family Ixodidae; genus Rhipicephalus; species Rhipicephalus microplus. The sequence goes on along the minus strand of NC_051172.1, from coordinate 110,921,103 downwards.
TGCTTTTGATGAAACCTAAATTAAGTTTAATGCTTGGAATGCTCCCTAGTAAGTGACGCGTATGAGTGCTTCAGATAAAGTTCGATTCGTTTGTGATCCTTCGTGCCTTTACGCTCTTCGCGGGATTTGGAGCCGCTATCAAGAGATTAAAGAACAATTATTGAGCTCATGGATTAGCTCGCGACACTGAAGACTGCTTGACCCCTTGCCGTTCTCCGACGACATAGTACCCCTATATCAGTTGTTTTATCTAAACAAAAACATAGCTCCCAGGTTGCGTGAGGTGATACACGCTTTGACGGGGGGGGGGGGGGGGAAGATTTTTTTGCATATGCATACTCAGGAACTGAGCCTGCATTCAGAAAGAAGTCTTGAAGTCTTGCATCAAGTTGCTTACAGCAGGAAATTTTAACCAATCCTCGTGCTGGACGTATATAATTTCCGAAGCCGGCAGGCCAATGGAAAGGAGCACTTACAAACGCAACATTTTGTGAAGTCGACTGCCGGCTCATCCACGTCGCAGTCACGGATATACTGCATTCAAAAAAAAAAAAAACCGAAATAGCCCCCACCTGCATCCCTCCGTCCGTTAACTGTGAGTACTGTTGGTGTCTTACACAGTACTACATCGAAAATAACGTACACAATCGAATAAGGAATTCTCAAATAGACTAGACATCTGGAATAGCGAAATATGTGTGCCCTGTATTGCACATTTATTCGCCACTAGTGAAAGACAGTTTTTCTCGCTCTCTCACCTTACCCGCGCGTTCGCTCACTCTATTTCGAAATGAATTTTTAAACGCTGTTGCGTCGCACCAGTAGCTGCGCAGCTGTAGTTATAAAAGTACAAGTTTGCTCGATTGTAAGTCGGCTGAAAATTGTTCTTCCCTCTCAATCATTACGCTTCTCTCCTTTTAATCGACCACCGCTTTTCGATAGACTTGGCCTCGCCTCACCCTACAGCGCGTTTTTCGTGATAGCTGCATCTATATATTCCGACCGGCTTGAACAAGTTACGCCTCAACAGCCGGTCTCTGTCTATGATATAAAGCGGCTTCATACGCAGAGACATATAGCGGGGCCTACACGTAGTGTTCTACTGGCCGTACCGCAGTCCAAAAGGGCATCTCGGCTGCGATATAACAAAGTTGCACTTCCTAAACTATGGAAGGTACGCGAGCTGCAGTGAACTACTGTTCGCGTGCGCGAGCGGGGCCCCGTTTTCTTGTGGGTGTGCCGGGAGTAACACTGCCTCGACAACTCCGTAACTGCGCACTAAAACGAAAGACCAATCGAACGCACAAACAACTGCAACCAAATGACCCTCGGGTAAAACCGTGGGTGTTGCGGCCGCCAAATAAAGCACTGCGTATTTCTCGCTCTGTTCTTTCTCTGCACTCTGCAAACGCAGGCGGGCGCAAATAAATACACACGCAGACCAACGTACTGAGGTTAATCGTGTGCGATGTCAAAAGGCACTGAAGAGGTCGGAGCAGCTGAGTCGGGGCGCGCTCTCAGCGGGACATCTCTACGTGCGCTCACCCATCAACAATGGTCAGTTTCCCGGAAGAAGGGCGCGGACGAGCGAAGAGTTTGGCGCAGTCCTGTACCATTCTCTGCCGCAATGCGCTGCTGGGTCCAAGATTGTTTTTAGCCCTTTACGCCTTTTAAGAGGCTTTGCTTAGTTTTTTTTTACTCTCTCGCTCTTTAAGTTCAAATGATTGTATTTCTACGTATATACGTGTCAAAATGCTCGTACGACGCTTTCCACTCTCCAGTTGCCTTTGCTGTTTTCCCATGTCAAGGGTGATCTGTTCGTCGAAATCATACGGAGCGTAAAGAAATTTGTCTTATCGTCAGCCAAAATCGATGCGGGGCTCTAGATCTCGCCAACGCATCTTTCGCTATTCGCGACAAGTTGCTTTCGGTCAATTATTTTCCTCTTTACTTTATCAGGCACGTATTGCACTTAAGCAGAAGCAAGCAATTGACTCGATGCTTTCCTCGGTTTTCATTGTGTGTTGACTTCATCTGATGAAAACCACAAGAGAAATCAAGCTACTCAGTTCCTATTCTTCCTTATCAGTATGCTTGTATCATATATGAAGGAAAGCAGGCAGAACCAGATGCAGGTTTACTATTTTGCAATCACTTGGGGGAAAAAAATTACGGCATATTCACGGGGTGAATGATGATGAATGGGCGAAGCTCCGGAGGGATTCATTGGTAAACTGTGAATCTTCCGTGTAATTCGCCCAGTCGATCATCATGTAAAGACGTGAGAAACGCTGTGTGTGTTGAAGAAGAATGGCGATTTGGGCTAGTTGGTTTGAGTTCATGATAATATATACACAAATCAACTTTTATTTGTTCTTAGACGATGGATGGCTTGCGATGTCCCTTGCCTCGCGCGCTCGCACATCGGGATTCTGTCTGCAAGCGCGCGCTGCTGCCGCCTTGCGCTCTCTCCGCTGTGCAGCCTTATCCATCCGGCGACTCCGAGCGCGCGCCAACAGCGAACGGATTTTATTACAACGCTCCCCCTAGCGTACGTCGCCGCACTAAATCGAACGATTGCCTTCAACCAATGACACGCGCCATATGTGACATCATTCCTATTTTATAAGATCTCGCGTCTTTCATCAACTACAAGTACCGCTTTCTAGTTTATAACATCTTGCATCTTTTCATCATCAGCTACAAGTACCACCATCTAGTAAACACTACAAGAACTAAACGAGAGGTGGCTACATACAGGAGACGGTACCGCCATCTAGTGAACACTGCAAGAACTAAACTAGAGGTGGCTACATACAGGCTACAGGGGACGCACAGCCCACGCCCTAAGGAGCTTCGCCCCTAAAAGACGATAGTAACGACAACGATGAAGTGACAGAAAAGAGGAAATCACACGGTTTCCCACGCACGTGGCCCCACCTCGGTGGCTTATCTAGTCCACAGGTCATGAGATCAAATCCCGGCTGCGGCGGCTGCATTTTCGATAGAGGCGAAAATGCTGAAGGCCGATGTGCTCACATTTGGGTGCACATTAAAAAACCCAGGTGGTCAAAATTTTGGAACCTTTCACTGCGGCCTCTCCTAATCATATGGTGGTTTTGGGACGTTAAACCCCACATATCACTCAAATCACTGGCACGTGATGATGCACAGCAAGTCTGTAAACAGTCGCAGAGATCTGTAGACTTTAAACGCTGCATATCATATATACCGCAGTCACTTTCTGCGCCATCGATGCGCGCGGCCCCATTGCCAGTTTTTTTTTTGTTTTTTTTTTGTTTGCGCAATGGACTTTTAACGCCCAACACGTCTATTTCGAAGACAACGCTCGACATCCTACCGGAACGAAGCTCAAAGTGTGTTCACCGGTTTTTGCACATTCTTGAGAGTAACACTTGGCAGCAAGAAGCAAGACCTGTTCGAACGAGTAAACGAAAGAGCCTCAGCCTTTCTCAGTCCCGGGCAGAGCGATACAGAAATGTCATTCGATATGCTTAGCACTTCCTAAGAATGGGAAGGCAAAATCCTGGTTAGACCCATAGCCATGGGCTTGCCATCGGAGCACGCGTCTCGTTTTTCTTCACGGCCGTACTGCGTGGTTTGGTGTTCGTGTGAATGCCTTAAAGACGATGTGAATCGAGTAAGCGTACAACTCACACGTGCTCATATGCTTTGCTTATTGTTCAAGGCTTTAAGGTGACTGAGGCGCCTTAAGCACATTGAGTGAGGCCGGTTCAACAACACACGTGAGGCAAACAACCAACCATGGTTGAGGAGTCTTCAGCGCGCCAAGTGGCACACTGCGATATAAAAGCAAATCAAATATTTCTTCTTCAGTCACATGACTCTGAAACCGCAAGTTGGTGCTAAGGGAGATGTGGGCCGCGGCCACAGAGGGGCTGGTGCTAGCTGTATTCTTTAGCTTTAACTATTGCGTTTAGAGTCGTGGTGTTACAGGTTATCCAACGCAGAGATTTGGGCTAGTTGGCAGGTGTAGAACATGTGCATCTTAGCAAGCGCAGCGGAACGAAAGAAACAGCGTATTCGAAGCGATATTGAAAATATTTGCATCAGTAGCGCCGTCTGCAACTATTTGTGGGTTCTGGACATGTCAAAATATTTTCATCGTGTTATGTCAGTAAACTTTCATCTGACGTCTAGCGCCGGCCCAGTTTACGTGTCTCTTTTGTGTTTACTCCAACGCGCTTGCTAGAATGCAAAAGTTCTATAGTTTTTTGGGGTATGGGAGCGGGTATTTAGTTAAAGAAAGATATTTAGCACGATTCAGCCAAACTTCTCAGAGTTGCAGCGACATACCCGTATACTGATATTCCAGAAAATGCATCGATCCAATGCGACATATACCTTACATGTGCCCGTATAAGTTAAGAGCAATACAGTGCGTGGCACGTCGTAAGAGAGTGTTCGTACCATGAAGAAATCTTGAGAATATCATACTACAGGACTTCGCTGGTTTGGTTTTCCTAGAATTTCAAGAGACCACATTCATAGCTCGGTAAAATTACCAAATAATTTATTAAACCTTCACCACCACGCCTTTTCCCCCATATCAACTGTGTTAATGTTTCTACGAAAACAAATTTTTAAAAGAATTTTGACCGTGGCCATTTATACTATCTTTTAGGTATACGTTCCCGCATAATGTATCCCGCGTGCTTCTGTTTCACCGCTCTGAAGCTGCCCGGCGTATGAGGTTGCCGGGTTCCCCTCAAGCTGCCCAGTGCAGGTATTTTGCCTGGCCATCCTCGTAACCTTGCTGCAAAATAAGCTCAATTCTGTTCATAATTGTTGCTGTAGCTGCACAGCTTCTACTGCAGTCATTCGCGTTTGTTCATTACACCATTCAACGTTAATGTGTGGCCTCCATCAAAGTTGAACAGCCCTGTATATACAGCCTCAGTCACTGCAGCCGAAGGTCTATCTTGTATTTTATAATCCGCCATACTTCGTACGATGTAGCGGATATATACAGGTGCTGATACACCGTCTGCCGAAAGTATCATTACACTGATACAATATACACAAATAGTGTCTTAGCATTCAAAATAGTATGTAAGATATACGTATATTCGATACTGTTCATCCAGCCCTGATTTGCGAGTGGTCTGCTTCATGTTTGCGAAGGTATATATGTCAATAGGTACATCTATCTATCTATCTATCTATCTATCTATCTATCTATCTATCTATCTATCTATCTATCTATCTATCTATCTATCTATCTATCTATCTATCTATCTATCTATCTATCTATGTGTCTGTCTGTCTGTCTGTCCGTCTGTCCGTCCGTCCGTCCGTTCGTCTGTCGCGATCTTCACATTTCAGATACCTCATTAAACCGAGATCATCTTATTCGTATCAACGGGCCGAAATACTGCAGCAGGACAATTTTTGTCTCATTACAAAATGGTCAAATATTAAAATACACTTGAGATCCGTCTTCGTTCGTTTATTTCTTTTTCTTTCACCAAGAAACATTCTTTCATGTCGCGACGACCAAACTTTCTTTTTTTCCCTTTTTTTCGGTTTCTATTCGCTTTGTATTTTTTTGTCCCTTGTAACGCTCCTTAATGTTTCTTGTGCATAACCATCTAAGCAATTTGAAACACCTATTCGTTTGCCACCAAGACAGCAACCACAAAAATATGTCAGAAAGCGAGAAAAAATGAGATATTGGCGCTGTTTAACGCCTCAATTTTCCGAGAGCTAGCTCCGCAAGCTGCTTACCACTTGGTCAACGCAGATGAGCTCGCGGCGACCCAACAGGAACCTCGGGCGCGAGCGTGGCAGCGCGTTGCCGGGGCTCGTCGCTTGGCGTCCAGCAGCTTTGCGCGGGCATCAAGAGCATCCGTTATCCACGTGCCCGTCTCGCGCGCGCCTTCATCGTTCACCCGGGGCCGCGCAGGAACCTGCCTCGAGCGCGCGCCTGATTCATCGCACGGCCGCCTAATTCGCGCCGCGCTTCATGAGCAGCCCTCCCCTCCGCTTTTGAGCGGCCCGTGTTTGCGTTAGGAACAACTGCCGGGGCGCGATAGCATCAGCCGCTGTTTGATCAGTTCGCGAGGAACAAGACCGCGCGTATGTTGCCCCGAAAACAACCCGCACACCTCTTGTGTCCACTCCGCGTGGCCCCGAGAGGGCCGCGTGCTCCGTCATTACGCAGCGCCGTACGCGTCCGGCCGAAGAGGCACGAGCTTTTTTCGCCGTTCTTCGGTGCCCGTGCACGGGTCGCGGGTGATGCTCGGTGATCGTCCCTTTGTGAGAAAAGCGGCCGACCGACGCGCAACTCGGGCTTTTACCCGGGCAGATTTTGCAGTCGGAACCGGAGGGCACTTGCAAACAAAGATAATTATTACCACCTCGCCGGAAATTCGGTGTTGATGGATGGTGGTTTGCTGGCTGGCTGTCCTGTTTTCTCCCGTCTTGCCTCGCCTGTAATCAGATTGCTATGATATGTCGTACGCAGTATTTAACCATCGGTAATGTAATAATTCAATTGGACGTTTGTAGGAAAGATGGTTAACGGGAGTAAAGGGATAAATTCAAACGAGGGAAAGTTAGGAAAGTTAACTGAAACAGAAATGCCTCGCAGTGAAACACATCATGGGCAACCGAAAGGTTAATAGTGGTTGCTTGGGCATGTTGATACGACATGTTGGAGAAAAATAGCGGGAAAATTGAGAGACCAGGCAGAGAAGGACACATACAAGAGCGCTGTGTGCGTCCTTCTTTGCCTGGTCTCTCGTATTTCTCGCTGTTTCCCTCCAATAACTGAAGGCCTCACTATATTGAGGGGGCATAAACGTGAGTTCATAACACGATTCGTTGCAGATATTGAAAATTAATCCATTTTTACGCGTTGTCATTCGCTGCATAACATTGAAATGGCCACTTCTCCAAAATATTTTCTTCACGTGCACGTACAGAGGGCGTCAAAAGTTCCCAGGCCACTATCTTATGTATTCCTATGGCAGGGTGGCCTGGGAAGTTTCAAGGGCCTCTGTACCACGATTTGCAGAGCCGGGTATAATATTTGTTTGTTTTACTCATATGTAATTAAGAATATTTATACAATCATTTCATTTTTCGACTGCTTCGATTGAATTGCACGATTGCTCACGCGTTTAGTTATCAGCGTAATGAACCTAATAGGGTGTATCCAATGCTTATTAAAATATGGATGCTTCTTTCCACTCTTCAAATGAACGGCATTCCCCCTAAACGACTCAGAGCTTTATATTCGCCCTGGGATCAATGTCATTTCGCTGCCATCCGTTGTCATCCGACTGCGTGTGCAGCTAAAGGCATCTTTCATACCAGCTATACCAGATTGGAGTGTAGGCACATCAATTTACGTCAAAAATGTTCCACTGTAGCATGATTGTGGCACAGGTCACTTATTGCACGTATACGACGGGAACTCGAAAGCCTTACGCTGTTTACCTCCAATCAGATGTTTAGAGTCGCCTGGTACAATTGAAGCATGAACACTAGAGTTCCATGAACGAAGACGGCAATTCTTCAACTCCACAGTGTGTTTCTTTTTTAACAATGCACATTTTTAGTAACAATGCTACGATGGTAAATCACTTGTCATCCTCATAGACGAACTTTACGCTGATGAGAAGCTAGATTCTGCTGCTAAAGTAACATTGAAATGACTAATTAACACAAACGCGTTTATTATTTCAGTTAATAATCGTGTTGAGCACTAACATGGAAACGAGTTAGTGGTATCAGTAGAGCACAAAAAACAAGGAAAAGCATGTTTACGGCAAACGAGCATTCCGCGGCGACGAGGGTGCATGGTTTCCGGATCGCAAGACTTCCACGCATTGCGAAAAGCCGCAAGTGCTTGCCCTGTCATCGTTATAAATACTGAGACTCGAGCCCAGATTACTTTGTTTAGCGCGACAACAAAATCTCTCAACTTGCCCGTTGCAGTTACTGAGCCTGTTGTTCAAACGGCATGTTGTCATACCTCTGACGGAAAACACGACATCCGATGAAACTGTGCAAGTCCTTAAACAATATCAAACAAGATTTCACATCGTAAGCAGTTCTGTTGTGTTTTTAAATTTAGCGGGTGAAAGTCGTCTTCGGTTTTTCTTTAATCTTGTTCTAAGCTAATGTTGAAAACCTGATGTATATGGCAGGCTTTGTTTATATCTTACCGCGAAATTTTACATGACTGTGAATGCCTATAACACACACACACACACACGCACACACACACACGCACACGCACACACACACACACACACGCACACGCACACACACACACACAGAGAGAGAGAGAGAGAGAGAGAGAGAGAGAGGTGTGTGTTGCCTTTATTACAGGGTACATGGTCATGGGCATATAGAAATTATAACTTATTGTTCGCTATATATAGCGTGCTGAAGATTCAATACATTGGGTCCGCCCGTTTACAATTTATATGAAAGCGTAAATTCTGCTGGGATGAAGGTATTTCAATTTTTGCGCTCATGATGCGCCTGGTTTTTATTTAACATGAAAGTGTTTTGTGCCGGGGCCCACCAAGGCTCCTTTGACACATTTTCTTCCCAGATATGACGTTGTAATCTATATACTAACCGATCACAAAGAAAGGAATTGGCCTCGTATCTGCATGTTGGACTGCAAATGTCGCCGAAATACGATAGTCTTCCGTCGACATTAGCAAACGTGAACTAAATGTTTTAGTAAAATATTTAGTTCACGTTTTGCGCGAGAAACTTGGTGAATGGGATTCTGGAGGTATTGCGTGAGACATGGAGCCATCTGGCGGTAATCTCAGAAATTGAGAGGATGGCTTTCGTTATAGCGAGAGCGTAGCGTGCGCGCACAATCCTGGAGGCCTCATTTTGTAGATTTCAAAGTAGGTGGCATCACCGTATTGTCTTAGCAATGCGTAGAAAACTCACCTTTTCGTGCATAGCGTTGCACTGTCAGCACAGTGTAATTAACGCTACAGTTCTTAGAAATACTTATGTATCTATTTTCTAGTGTGAAGACACACACCACAAAATATTGACGTGTTGATATTTGTCTTCATAAATGCGCAATAATTGCTTTTTAATCGACAATTGTTCAAGTATGAGCGCAGAAACCTGAAAAATATTAGTGGACGCTGTGGATGTGGTCGTACTTAAGCCGTTTCGGTTGACAAACAAACAAACAACCAACCAAACAAACAAACAACCAAACAGACAGACAGGCAGACAGACAAAGCAACATTTTTGCGTTTAATCATCCCAAAAAAGACCATGCATCATTAAAAAAAAACGAGCAGGAAAGGATCTGTCGCGATGCGTCGAACCAGTGACATCCAGATCCGCTGCGCGCGGTGCCAGCCACTAAGTCATGGAGCATTCTTTTTTCATTTATTGATGTTGTCAATATTGTTAACAGCAAGCGATTTATATACGCCAAATACTGTTTGGTGGTCCTCCGAGCTACGCGACTCCAGCGTGTTTTCATCATCATAGCCAGATGGTGCGAAGGTCTCGTGTTGGGCGCGCTTGAAAGGTCGTTGCCTCTCCCGCTGCGTAGTCTCACCTGACCGCGCGCTATATAATCAGACTCATGATTTGGGAGAGCGCGAAGGTCGCAATATACGACGCACTGGTCATGACATGAATAATGTAAGATTGGCACATACCCGCAGGTATATGCCACCAGAAGATTACCGCTTCTGGTGTCGATCATATATCCATGTTGCTGTCGGTATCGTTAAGTAACAGTAAACTTGCAACTGTTTAACGTGCCTGTGCGTGCAACATTCGTACATATCTTGAGCGTCATTTCGTAAGGCTTCGCTCAATAAAAAATTACCACAGTCACCTTCCTTCCGCATGCTCCGCATAACACCGATCCCCAAGGTACGTGGTATCTGCCGAATTTTCTGAACAGAAACCAGCGAACGCTTTTCAAAAACAATAACTGTTTGCAAGCTTCTCTGTCGTGTTGGCTTATGCATGTAGTATTGTACATACCCTTAGCCAGCCAGCGAGCTAGTGCGGGACGAGGCACCCAAAAAGTGTCCCTCCATCTGAAAAGACGGAGGAACGCGTGCATGTAACAAAATGTGTCGCTATATAGCACACTGTTGACGCCAGATTCTAATGCTGAAACACGGTGCGTCAAAGATATATCTATAACAAAATGAAGCTGGGCTGCTAATCTTCAATCTGATTTTGCTATCTGAAGCTTGGCTGGCGTTATTATAACATTGTGCTAATTAAGGTCAACGGCTACAAAAAAAAAAGCTTCAACTTTTCATGTGCCTGCTCAGTTGTTGCCTCAAAATTATCTCTGCATGAACTTCACTGTAGACAAAATTTACGCACGTGCGCTGAAAGTATAATAATTTACTAACTCACTTCCAGCTTACGTAAGTTTTGCAGGCCAGGCAAGAGGGAAAATAATATGCCTGTCATATTCATTCTTGCTTTTTTCAAAATTACATTATTTACTGTTGAATATCAACAACTGTATAACGGTCCCTTTTTTAAAACTATTTTTCAACTAATTTGGAGCTGATGTTAAATGGCGTGACTACTCCTTTCGGCCTTGGCGTCGTCAATTTACGATACCACACAAAGCTTACCCTAGAACCTGGAAAACATAATCAAACCCGCGTATTCCTGGAGACGTATTTCTTCGAATGTCCCCACTGCAATCGACACCACCATTGTTTTATTTTGGTGGAGCGTGGTGCCGTAAAGAAGAATCTGGGTCCAGGTCGTTTGTGGCGACGACGCGGACAAGAAGAGGCGGAAAGGCGCCACTTTCGGGTTGAAGCTCTGTAGTTGTTTTAACAGCTTCCACATTTTCACATACTAGCTTTGTTCAGGTTTTGTGCACTTTAGGGCATAGCAGCAATAAACTTGCATTTTTTGTCATTTCGTGACTATAGCGCCATGGTGGTCTAATTTGATTTCATGGCTGTATATTCATAAATACTTACACTACTGACTAAAATTTTGGTTTTTGGTCTTCTGAGACTCTAACTATTAGTAAAATACGTTCTAAAATGTGTCTGAGAAAAATTAAAATTTCAGAGCTGAAAGTGCTTCTTTGGCGACTTTTTGCTTGAGTTTTGGCTGCTTCTCAAATCTACTCAACGGCAACCCTGACAGCCGCCTATACGTGACTAAGACGTTTCGACTAGTCTGCCTGTTGAAACACCAGTTCTAGTGATGTTCCTTGTTGAACGATTTATCATCAAACGTACGGCGCGTATTTCTATTTCAGTGGAACGTTATAGTTTATATGAGCTACGCCACTACTGTATACGAAAATCTGATGGAACCTTTCCGAACGAAAAGAGAGGGAATGATTCATTCACTGATAAATTCGTTCAGTGAATATGTGAGTTGTCCAATAAATAATTATTTAAACAACATAAGAATGTCCTTTCATATAGCTAGATCATTGCAGCGCCAGGTGCAAATACTTTATAGACCGTCTTTTTGTATACGGCATGCTCAGACGGCGCAATGAGAGCACCCACTGCAGGCTGAACAATTTTCTATAGTTTACGAAAGTGATTTTTTTTTTTTGAACTGTGCATACAAACTTTTTTTCCAAATTCGCTTAGTTGCTCGAAGTTTCTCTTTGTGAAGCACAACTCAACATGATTTCGCCTGAAAACCTGTTGTGTTCTAAAGTCATCTAAAGGGGGGCGCGAAATCTGCATCGACTTAACAGGAGGGGTGGCACAGAGTCTGGCCCGTACCTTGACTTAAAAACGAGAGGGACGCCGTGACGAACTTTCACCCCCCCCCCCCCCCCACCTTGGCGGGGAACCCTGCGAACGCTCATGTATTAGATGCTTAAAAGACTAAAAACTACGAGTGGTTCTGCATACACATAAAACAGCTTCATCTCTGGGAAATATATATGCACGAAGACCATATGAGGGTGCTGGCTTCTTCAGACACTTGTATAACATTGTGCTTCTTTGGCTAGTATCAACCTGCCAAACTGATTTCTTTCGGGCGTACCAATCTGAAAACAAAAGGACACTCTCTTATAGTGCAGAAGCTGGTTTAGTTAATCAATATTTAACCGACAATAGTGCCTTTAGGGTCGCTGAAGCGACGTTAAGGTCATGTATTTGTTCCACCGGTGGTATTCGATAAGTGTACTGCGTGCAGCAATGTGTTTTGTGGCGTGCATTGAATTACTGAGCACATCCAAATAGTTGATTTCGAAAGAGGCGAGAGCAATGGCGCAGAGGACAAATAAATAGTCACAAGAGCTCCTGCTGCATTGATTCTAATAATTTACTTAATATCAATCGATTGGAGACGCGCTTGCTTGCCAGCTTTCGGTGATTTCAGAGAACCTCGGGGTTGAACGGCTCCAGCGTCTGGCCGCTCACAGTGATCGGACTCTCGGTGAGGATGTGGTTGATCTTGAGTGGCGAGTAGCCGCCCTCCGAGTAGATGGAGCCCACAAATTCAAGGAACCTTTCTGGCGAACAGTTGCTGTTGCCATACTTGCCGCACATGTACCTCATCAGCTTGATGCCGAAGACCCAGGTGCGGACGTCCTTGCAGGCTGCGTACACTTTGTCGGCGAAACGCTTGTTGATGGCGTACACCGCCTCCGTGGCTGACGGTTTGCCTCCTTCGGTGCTGGTCCGGTTGATGGCGACGAATTCAGACTGCTTCGGCGAGCAGAATGCCTGGCACACGAGGTTCTGGAAATTCTTGAAGCAGCTGCTTTTCCTGCCCACTCCGAGGCTGACAAGACTCTTGTACTCGGAGATGAACGTTTTCGCCTGCTTAGCGTCGCAGCAGGCTGGCACTGACTTGCCGGAAGAGTCGGTCAGGGCGGGGCACGCTTCTTGTAGAACTTCGCTTTCGATGGGGACTGGAGCCTGCTTGACGGAGCATGGCAGCAATTTGCCAGAGTCCGCATCCGTGCCACAGTAGCCGTATGTAACGCACTGAGCCAGCGCTGACGACACTATTGTGACGCTCAGGGCAACGGCGAAAAGCCTGCCGGTGGACATCGTGATGCGTCTGGCTGCCACAGAGACCTCAATGAGATATCTGAACTATGGACCCCCAACGTACGCTGCTTTTATACAGCTCGTGGCCCTGGGTTTCGGTTCGCAACATGTGCGGTTGACCTTCAGTTCCTATTGTGAATAGGATAAATCAGGGTGACCTGACAGAGAGATAACAAATCTGCATAAACGCTAGAAAATTAATTATATAGGTAGCCCACGCAGTGCAGCCCTTGCATGTGTCACGTGGAAGTGCCAATCATTCCAGTGCAAGTTCTTATCTGAAGTGCTGTACTGAGTTACATTGAACTGTACTAACGGCCTCTAAAAATACTTACGCACGGCTATCCTTAACAAAAAGTTGCTGCAAAAAAAATCACGCTTTTAAAGCTCACATATACTATCTCGATAAATCGTACATTTGGATCACCTGAAAAAAGATCTATATATCTTGAAATAGGGAAGCACCATCACCGAGGATGCCATTAGCACCATTATACAGCGAGTCAAGTGCAATTTTAAAAATGAATTCCCAACCTCACAGTCTCGATAGTGTTCAGCAGCAAAAAAGCCATAATAAACATATCATGCATTTCTCGTACTCGGCCTTGCGTGTTTTTGTGCCCATTACTCACTGAAAAATGACGGGTGGTTAGCTTAAATTAATTGCATGTACACACAAATGATTAGAACCATTTTTGTGATAAAGTTACTTGCATCACATAACGTAGCCATGTTCGAACGATGTATATTTTTAGTAACTTTATTGAACAAACAACTTCACATGCATTGTAGCAAACAAACTAACTGCTAAAATATCCCATTTTACTGCGAAGCATGCACTTATAAATTTAGGCAAGAATTTCTGCGGAGAAAAAATGCCTTTCGACATATGCTTCAATGGCCATGATGTAAATAGCACAACAAATTCAGGACTGTGTAACAGCACTGCCTGCCTAAGCTACACCACTCAAAGCAAAAATGAAGAATGACTCGGTGTAAAGTCTAGTTTCCTAGGCGCCGATAAATCTAGTATGTTGCCATTTAGAGAGCCACTTTGAAGCGTATTTTTCACGACACCCAAGTGATCGTGGCATGTGTGCATGGTTGTTGATACACGGGAATTTAGGTCCCCAATCTGCCAAACAGATTCTCTAATACTTCGCACACTCTGCTGAGCAGCGTACAGCTGCATTTTTACGACTCCAAGAGGGAGATAAAGATGCAAGAAAAGGCAAGGATTATAACTGCAAGAAGTCAAAAGAAGTAACACAGCAATTTAGGAGGCTGTAAAAACAAAAATTGTTTCCGCACACTCATGATAATTGAAAGCTAATAATAATAATAATAATAATAATAATAATAATAATAATAATAATAATAATAATAATAATAATAATAATAATAATAATAATAATAATAATAATAATAATAATAATAATAATAATAATTTAATTATTAGTAATAATAACCTGGTAGTGCTGAACGAGATCTAGAGTGATTTCTAGCAAAGCGATGGTTGTAAATACTTGTAATTTTTTCCGGGCTCGCCCAATGACGTCACTGCCAGATATAGCAATGTCATTCGAGATCACAGAAACGCACTCAAGTTGAGAAAGACATATTGCGGTGTACTATTTCCGGAAGGCTGTAGAAGGACTGAGATTCTGCAAACACAGCCGAAGAAACGAAGGCATCGTGTGGCAGTAGTATACGTTTAGTGTGAGCAGAAAAATTGAGCATGCTATAAAAAAGAACACCGATATTACTGAATTCATAAACCTTAAAGAGTATCACGGCATGGACAGAGTATGAAAATGAAACGATGGCTATTTTGCGAGATATAATCATGAACTTGGCCTTTGAAGTATTCAGGTGAGAGGTTATTGTTGTCACACTATTCAGAGAAAGAACACATATCTGACTTTAGAAGAAGCGACATTCGTTAACTGAATGAATTACCTTAAATATCTTGATGTCATTGGCATATAAAAGAAAAGAAGAATAACTAATTGAAGAAGCAACGTCGTTAACGTAAATTAAAAATTAGAGTTGGCCTGATACCAACCCCTAAGGGACTCCACTAGTCATTTTGCACAAGGAAGACGTTCGGCTATTCACGGTAACGTAACATGATCTTAAGCAGACAGCTGTGCAGGAGAATCACAACAGATGACTCAACATTAAAGTTTGCAAGTTTAACCAAAAACAGTGATTGGCTGACTATGTCAAAAGACTTGCTCACGTCATTGTAGACTACGTCAACCTGTCCTCTCAGAGAAATAGTTGGGGAAGTTGGCGTCATGAAACTAGCAGGATTTGTGGCAGTTGAGCGACCAAGGAAAAACCCGTATGATTATGAATCAAATAATTATTAACGATAACAAACAATATGCTGTGAAGAGCAAGCTCAATGATATTCGATGTGACACACAGTAAAAAAAACGGGTGATAATTAGAAACATGTTTTGCAGCCCGGCCTAATAACTGGAAAAACACGCGCAGTTTTCCACATGCTGGGAAACGTGGAAGTGTTCAGACAGTTATTAAATGACGTAGTCAGTACTGGGGCAATTATACTATCATAAACCTTTAGTATAGAAGAAGGGATGTGATATGGGCCACAAGATAAGGATAGTTTTAAACGCCTAATGCATGGGCAGATGAGCTTTTCATCCAGGGAAAGACCACTAGATGTGCCTTGTGCCGTCGTCCTATCTGAGTCCTAGAATATGAAGTCTTATAAACGGATAAAACATTTCGTGGCAGAACACTCAGCAACGGCATGCAGTTCGACAACATCCAAGTCCAATAGCCTGAAGGACTCCCCACTTTTGCTAGACAATTCGCGTGCATACTTCCAAAACTCAGCTGGCCTGTCAGAAAGATTTTTTCCTAATGATTTATAATAATGCAATAAATTAATGTGGTCCAGATTATATAGACGGTTATATAGAGTATGCAAAGAGCTAAAATATTCCTTCCACTTGCTGAGTAAAGAACATTTACCCTTCTGGTGCACGCGATCTTCATGCTTAGTTGCACTCATAAGTTTGGAGGAGGACAAAGCGGGGATATTCACGATGTTTAGGTGTATATTGCGGTATAAATTGACCCATGCTGTTAAATACAAGCTCCCTAAACTGCTCAACTTGTTCATCAACATTTGGTTCGCTAGTAACCTGTGACCAAGCAATGACTGACAAGTAGTAATAAAAGCCCGTGTATAGTCACCTCTCTTGAAAGCAAATTTTAGAGATTGGTATAAGGACTGCTGTAGCTCGTAGCTTCGGCACGAACAGATAATCTTACATTAAGTGGTGGGTGGAATTTGTTAGGACCAAAATGCTTGAGGATCATGTGCTTATATTTAAGTGCACGTCAAAGTGGTCCAAATTTCCGGAGCCCTTCACTAAGGCGTCTCTTATAATCATGTGGGGGTTTTGGGATGTTAAACCCTAGCAATTATTACTACTGTAGAATTTTTCAGGACGAACAAGAGAGATGTTGGAGCGTGCAACTTGAACGGGTTTGACAGACAGATAGAGGTCCAAGATGTTGTCTTTGCAATTGACGACTGTGTTGTGTTGCAGTAGAGAATTGAACGCCACAAAATCCAAGAGCAGGCTGCACATTTTCTCGATGAAGTGATTATATTGAGAAAAGGTAAGCTTGCTCCAGTCAATTCCAGGCACATTGAAGTTACCAAGAACAATAATTATGTGCCCACCATAAGGTGAAACACACGTTCCATGGAAGTCATCACATCACAAAACGAAACAGGGGAAATGCTGGGTGCTAAATAGAAACATTCATTCAACAACTTTTCTCGACGCTCCAGACTGATATCTAACCAGACAGATTCTTCCATAGATTCATGGTCTTTCCGTCTAACAGATTTCAGTGAACGGTCCATGACAAACAGCACGCCACCGCCTTTCTGTACCACGAGCATTCTGGTATAAAGAAGGCCCATGTTACATGGTACTTGGCACTAGCTCAGATGGATAAAGCATTTCATCGTGCAGCACCCCACGAAAAAGCTTGAAGAGGCATCCAACTTTGAAGGGCCATTCAAGCGCTGTAGAGTTACCTTGCCAACCTTGATGTAAAAAGAAGAATAGCTCTGAAGTTTCGTTTGAAGGTGCCAGCAAAAGATGGGAGACAGTTCCATTGAAGTTATCTGTTTTTCATGTCAATAATAAATATAATATTACTATTATAATATTAACAACATTGTTTTTATAATAATTATTTTTATTATTACTATATGACGTTTGACGTCCCGAAACCACCATATAATTATGAGAGACGACGTAGTGAAGGGCTTCAGAAATTTTGACCCCCTGGGGTTTTTAAACGAGCACCTCAATCTGAGCACACGGAACTATGGCATTTTCGTCTCCATCTAAAATGTAGCCTCCGAAGCCGGGATTCGATCCCACGACCTGCGGGTCAGCAGCCGAGTACCTTAGCCACTAGACCACCACGGCGTGGCCGATAATGTTCATCATTTAATAATATAAAGGTGGCTGCATTTTCGACGGAGGCTAGGGTGCTTGAGGCCGGTGTATTTAGATTTAGGTGCACATTAAAGAACCCCGGGTGGTCACATTTCCCGGAGTACTACTACTACTACTGCTACTACTACTACGACTACCACTACTACTACTAGTAGTAGTAGTAGTAGAAAATCAAGCAAAAAATAGACAAGAAGGCTGAAAGGTTGTGATGGTATTTCGTACGTATCTTGAATAGCGTTTGTTATATAACTCATTCTCGCGCTATTTAGATTCATCGGTAAATTTGTACAGTTTTACCACCATTATTTCACACAAAACTTCAAAGACCTGAATTTTTCAGCACGAGGTCAAGTTGCAATTCTTTAAACATTATGAATTTCTTATTTCTCGGACTTCCGGAGTTTTCTTTTATTGATGTTTTTGTTTTTACGCGACGCGTACCGATGCGTTTTGCGATCGCCTAGCTCAAACCTCACTTCGAGGAGACCTAAATATTGCGCCCATATCTTCATACGTACATCATGATAACCGCGATGAAGGCTCATCTGCTCACCTACAGCATGTTGCGAATGAAGATCACGGTCGCCTAGTCGTTCAACCGGCCTAGCACTTCCTTTCGAAGACTAATCAAGACTGTAGTTGCCCTCGCCTAAGTACTATCTATTTCGCAGACTGAGAAACATTAAAGTATGTGATATTTGATCATGTTACAGATATTAGAAAATATTTCTATTATATTGGGTTTTTTTACCTTTAGCCAATTTTATAATTTTAACAAAAACGCTGTACATTTGTCATTCACAAAATATTCCTGCTCGGTACGATCATTTTCTTTGTCAAACACAAGAAAGAAAAAAAAAAACAGAAAACCACCCGTCTGTGGCACGAACCCACAAACGGGCGGTTGTCTGTTTTTCTTTTTTTAACCCTTTCGCCGCCTTGCGGATCTCTGTAGAACTCTTTTGCATTCCTTGTCAAAAACAATTTGGGCGATAACTTAGATACCTTGTTGTGATCCAACATGTGAATATTCTAATAATTCACCAATTAACCTACCTGGTATCATGATTGCTGTATGAATTTGAAAAATGATGACGGTTTCGTTTGTGCATAATTTCTATTTCCTCGATTGTAATGGGTCACTTCTATTCCGAAATATTTGTTCCAAGATTTGACAGTCATTAATCACTCCTGATTCAGAGTCATGGTCATAACGCCTTTGAGACAACTGCGCGTCCGAAAAAAGTTAAAAGTTAGCAGTTCGCTTTGTAATTACCTCACAAATGCGTAAGCACGGAGGTCTTGTGACTTCGTGCATTTGCGCTGCCACACAATAGGAATGTAGAGCGCAAACTCGGCCAAATTACTACGCCCGCGCTGGCAGGCTAAGTGAAGCTGATTGCAACGTTCCTATCGCGCTTTGTTCGTGAAAGAACAATGCATGCTTCACGGTGAATAACTGTTTTATGAGTTTTATGAGTATGTCTGAAATTGCAGTCCGTTCGACTTTCTCAGGCTAAAAAAATACATGTGTACCGATACCGGAGATAGTGCGACGGTGGGTTGATTTCGCGACCCGGTACTGTCCCTTGTGACCTTGTGAAGCTACTGTGAGCACACTAGCCCGTTCGGTGACAGTATATATATATATATATATATATATATATATATATATATATATATATATATATATATATATATATATATATATATATATATATATATATATATATATATATATATATATATATATATATATATATATATATATATATTGTCACGGGCTAAGTAGATGCCTGAGGATGACGACGACGAAGTGCTGAACGGGAACGTGCTCGGACTGCAGCAGCGTCGTACGCATTAGCTCGCCAGTATATTCGCCAGTACACATTTGTTCATCAGTGTATACTTTATTCCCCGTAACATCATTGGTGGAAGGTGCGGGGTACCACTCGCTATACAGCCCAACGAGCTGGATCTTCGCAGCGGACGGCGCATTGCAGCTACCACGATGACTGACCAGGCTACTCAATGTCAACAAGATCCGTCAGCCCCGCAGCCGATCGTTGTGGTGCAACCTCGTGACCCAGGTCCATTCAACGGCACAAGTGGCATACACGTCGATGACTGGCTGGTTCAATATGAGCGCGTCAGCAGCAGCAACCATTGGGGTCCAACGCTTATGTTGGCGAACATCATCTTCTACTTGCATGGCACGGCAAAACTCTGGTACGAGACACATCAAGAAGAGTTGACTAGCTGGGACGTCTGTAAGCAGAAATTGCGCTATCTATTTGGGAAACCCATCGGACGTCAAGTGGCCGCAAAGAAAGAGCTTGCGACTCGTGCCCAGACATCCACGGAGCCGTACATCGCGTACATCCAGGACGTGTTGGCTTTGTGCCGCAAGGTCGACAAGGACATGCTCGACGAGGACAAAGTCGGACACATCCTGAAAGGAATTGCGGATGATGCCTTCAATTTTCTCCTGTGCAAGGACTGCTCGACGGTGGAGTCGGTCATCGAAGCATGTCGTCGCTTCGAACAGGCAAAAAGTAGGCGCATAGTTCACCGATTTGATCGCCTTCCCAACACGGCGGCTACGTCCTCTTGCGAAGATTTGCCCACACTACACCAACCACCAGCGCCAGAAAACGTCACCAGAATAGTCCGTCGGGAACTCGAGGCCATGGCTCCCGCTATGTCTAGCGTCAGCGCGCCAGGACACAACCTCGGTGCTGTTTCAATGATACAGGCCGTGGTTCGCCAAGAGATCGCGAATATGGGCATTTCGCCACCTCATCAAAATGCCTCTGCTACTTCCAGCTCGGCTCCAGTCGTTGCGGCTGCCACTCCGAACCGCACGTTCGCGCCACGACGAAACCCAGCTGAATGGCGCACTCATGATGATCGGCCCATATGTTTTACGTGCCATCGGATAGGACACATCGCTCGCCATTGCCGCAGCCGGTGGACCTCATCACCTCGACCGAGCTTCTATGATTGGCGGCCTCGCTCTGAACGTGCACCTTATGCCCCGTCCTACCGTGCTGAGACAGGTGCAGAGTATAATCCAGAACGTCGGACCAGCCGCTCGCCATCGCCCGTGCGTCGTCAGTCCCGCTCGCCCCAACCCCGCCGTTCTCGGTCTCCTTACGACCGTCGCTCGGAAAACTAGCCGGTGCAGCCCCCGGAGGTGACGCTGCATACACGACTTGGACTGCAAATCCTCTGATTACTCCCGACCAGCGGTGCAACCTCCTTACAATTCTCGTTGATGATTTACCTATAACGGCTCTTATTGATACCGGTGCACAAATATCTGTGATGAGCTCAGACCTCCGCCGCCGCCTCAAAAAAGTTCTGACGCCTGCGATTGCACCTACCATTCGTACCGCGGATGGGAGTACTCCTGCTGTGCTTGGAATGTGCACTGCGCGATTAACAATTTCTAAGCATCAAACTTCAGTTCTGTTCGCTGTACTGGAAAATTGCCCTCATGACCTAATCCTTGGACTCGACTTTCTGACTTCACACGCTGCGCTCATTGACTGTTCCAAAGGTCTTCTTCAGCTCGAACTACCATCCTTTTCGGAGACCGTCTCTACCAGCCCACCTCGTCTACGCTCTGTTGATTTCCTTAGACTTCCGCCGCAAGCCGCAGTCCAAGTCCAACTTTCGCCATATCCTGCAGTACCCGATGGTGATTATGTTGCTGCCCCGATTTCTGACGTCGCCATGACACGCAATGTTGCACTCCCCAACACGGTGGTTACCGTTAAGGACAACCGAACTTCGTTTCCCGTCCTCAATTTTGGCCTCTCAGCGCAAGTTATTCCTCGCGGCATGTCACTTGCGCATCTTACACCACTGGTCGACCACACAGTTTCCGCTCTAACCACCAATTCGCCACCCGATTTTTCATCAACGTCGTTCTCGTCACGTTCCTGTTCCGACCTTTTCAAGCCAATGCTATCTGACAAGCTCACCTCTGAACAAGTCTCTGCTTTCTGCCGTGTGCTTGCTCCTTATCAGGACATCTTTGACTTCGGCGACCGTAATTTGGGCCAGACATCTGTAGTAACCCATCGCATCGACACCGGTGACGCTCGACCCATTCGCCGACGACCCTACCGTGTGTCAGCCCCGGAGCGTGCTATTATACAGCGAGAAGTCGATAAAATGCTTGATAAGGGCATAATCGAACCCTCATCTAGTCCCTGGTCCTCACCCGTTGTACTAGTTAAAAAGAAGGACAATACCTGGAGATTCTGTGTTGATTACCGCCATCTCAACCATATTACCAAGAAAGATGTCTATCCCCTACCGCGCATAGATGATGCACTCGATTGCTTGCACGGTGCCAAATATTTCTCTTCAATAGACCTTCGCACTGGCTACTGGCAGATCGCTGTGGACGACAAAGACAGAGAGAAGACGGCCTTCGTGACTCCTGATGGTCTTTATCAGTTCAAGATGATGCCTTTTGGATTATGCAATGCCCCCGCGACATTTGAGCGCATGATGGACTCTCTCCTTCGAGGCATGAAGTGGACCATCTGCCTCTGCTATCTTGACGACGTTATTGTTTTTTCGACTACTTTCGACGACCATCTTACCCGTCTGTCCGCAGTGCTTGATGTTTTTCGACGTGCCAACTTGCAACTTAACTCGTCCAAATGCCGCTTTGGGCAACGCCAAATTTGCGTACTCGGCCATCTTGTTAACGCTGCGGGCGTTCAACCAGACCCTGCGAAAGTCCGAGCAGTTCGCGACTTCCCCACACCCCGCTCAGTCAAGGACGTCCGAAGTTTTCTGGGACTGTGCTCCTATTTCCGTCGTTTTGTCGAGAAGTTCGCTGAAGTAGCCCGTCCTCTAACCTGCCTCCTCAAAACGGATGTCGCATTCACCTGGGGCCAACAGCAAGCAAACGCCTTCTCGTCGCTCGTCGACATTCTCACCAATCCACCAGTCCTAGCACACTTCGACCCATCTGCTGCTACGGAGCTTCGTACTGACGCCAGTGACCACGGCATAGGCGCAGTGCTCGCGCAGCGGCAACAAGGCATGCACCGCGTCGTCGCGTATGCAAGCCGTCTGTTGTCGCGCTCGGAACAAAATTATTCCATCACAGAACGCGAGTGCTTAGCTCTCGTCTGGGCCATTGCGAAATTCCGACCGTACCTGTATGGCCGACCATTCTCAGTTATTACGGACCACCATGCGCTTTGCTGGCTCTCCTCACTCAAGGACCCTACGGGACGCCTTGGTCGCTGGGCGCTGCGCTTACAAGAGTACACTTTTTCCGTATCCTATAAATCCGGACAACTTCACAAGGATGCCGACTGCTTGTCCCGTTACCCAGTCGATCCCCCTGACACGGGGGAAGATGAGCAAGAGGCCCTCGTTCTTTCAATTACCGACTTCACCGACATAGCTGCTGAACAACGCCGCGACCCCTCTTTGCGTGCTATTATCAATGGTCTGCACTCTCCCCACCCTGACCACTCCTTACAACTGTTCGTTCTTCACAACGACATCTTGCACCGCTACAACACCCGCCCTGATGGTGCTGAGCTTTTACTCGTTGTTCCTGTGCATCTTCGCTCAGACGTTTTGGCCCAGCTGCATGATGCCCCCTCCGCTGGACACCTAGGGGTGTCACGCACGTATGACCGCATTCGCCGCCGATTCTTTTGGCCTGGCCTCTACCGTTCTGTGCGACAGTACGTTGCGGCATGCGACCTCTGCCAGCGCCGCAAGACACCTGCTCTGAGACCTGCTGGTACCCTCCAGCCCATTGAAGTACCAGATGAGCCATTTTTCCGAGTCGGCCTCGATCTTCTAGGACCCTTTCCCGTGTCGGCCACCGGTAATAAGTGGATTGCTATTGCTACCGACTACGCAACGCGGTATGCCGTTACACGCGCCCTCCCCACCAGCTGCGCTACTGATGTAGCCGATTTCCTTCTTCATGACATCATTCTGCGTCATGGTGCTCCTCGTCAGTTGATCACCGACCGCGGCAGCTGTTTTCTATCTTAAGTAGTCGACGAGCTCCTGCGATCCTGCTCTACCCACCACAAGTTCACTACAGCGTACCATCCGCAAACCAACGGCCTCACGGAACGCCTCAACCGTACCTTGACGAATATGTTAGCGATGTACGTTTCCAAGGATCACAAAGATTGGGACATCCACTTACCTTTCGTTACCTTCGCATACAACAGTTCACGTCATGATACAGCTGGATTTTCCCCTTTTTACCTACTGTTCGGTTATGACCCGCCTTTGCCCATGGACACCATGCTCCAATCTGACGCCGCCTCATCGACTGCTTATGCTCGTGATGCCCTGGCCCGAGCTGACATCGCCCGCCAAGTCACCCGGGGTCGTTTATGTGCCTCGCAGCTTAACCAAAAGAGTGCTTACGATCGCCGGCACCGCGACGTACAGTACTCTCCGGGGTCACTCGTCTTGCTGTGGTTACCATCACGTCGTGTTGGTCTCAGCGAAAAACTGATGTCCCGTTACGTTGGCCCCTACCGCGTCATACGCAAGGTCACCAGCGTGACCTATGAGATAGCTCCACTCCATACCACGTCAGTACCAGCTTCAGTCCCGACCGATATAGTGCACGTCTCACGGCTTAAGCCATACTTCACACGCTTCGAGAATTGATCGCACCGGGACGGTGCTTCTGCCGCCGGCGGGTAATGTCACGGGCTAAGTAGATGCCTGAGGATGACGACGACGAAGTGCTGAACGGGAACGTGCTCGGACTGCAGCAGCGTCGTACGCATTAGCTCGCCAGTATATTCGCCAGTACACATTTGTTCATCAGTGTATACTTTATTCCCCGTAACAATATATATATATAAATATATATATATATATATATATATATATATATATATATATATATATATATATATATATACAACAGTGGAGCTGTTGCTGTTTCACTGCGCTTCATTTTTATCTGTACAATACGCTATTGCATTTCTTTTACATGTTTTAATCTTACCTGTTCATGTGAAATACATACTACTATAAATATATATATATATATATATATATATATATATATATATATATATATATATATATATATATATATATATACGACATATGTTCCATAGTAATATGCAAATTCACAACCCTCTTCACTGCTCCACTAAAAATAAAGAAGGAAACATGCACATGGGTGGCAAATACGTATTAAGATTGCTCCTTAAAGCAAAGTGTGACCGGGAATGCTGCATGCAAAAAAGAAAGAAAAAAAAATGAGAGAGAGATAACTTCTCAAGACCGCACGAAAGGAGGATAGTTGTTCGAAGCGCTCGTTTCTTCGTTGCATATACAATGTAATGAACGAAATTCAACCAAGGCAAGGAAAACGATAAGGGAGAAGACTTGTTGATTTTCAACTGTGCTGTAATGATTAAAGTGAATTAAAGTGGGTGAAAAAATACCTGTGTGGGAAGCGGGGCCTGAACCCACTACCATCGACCGCCTCAAGGTGGTGCACGATATGCCAGGCGCATGCAACTAACCGGGGATGAGAACGCATGTCATGGGCGCGTGCTGTTGAAATGGAAAAAAAAAAAACTTTTGAGCGGCATATGCTAAATTCAATGGGGACTTTCCGCACTGGGAGTGCACGCGATTGGCTGTATAGTTCGTATATCTTGAGAACGAAATCACTCCTTCGAAGTCGAACTAGTTGAAGTTATTTTCAAATATAAGTCTCAGCGTTTAAAATATAGGCTACATTATAATCGCGGCTACAAGAAAGTTGATGAAGACGTTTTCGCTAATTTTAATGTTACTGGCTGTAATTGTTCACGCAAATTGCGCCTGCCGAAGTGCGTAAGCCGCCTGTGCAAGCAGGTTTTCCTTAGTCGCAATGCTAATTACGTACAAAAAAAAAGAAAATAAAGAGAAGCTGTTCTTTTAACCCCGACAAAAAGTTCTGGAGACTTAGTGTATTGAATAAATCTCGTGTGACATGATTTCAGGCTCTAAAGCGCGGGTAGTTGAAAGGTGCAAAAAGCTGCTATTGGCAACCTATAGCGATGTCCAGCTGGAGTATAGATCATTTCACCATCGTTTCACATTGCACCGCCATTGGAATGCGGCCGCCACGATTGGTATTTGCATTGTTATTTGTCAAAGAGAAGCGATTCGATCGAGGCCATGGAGATTGGCGCGCCACGCGATGATGTCGCGACGCAGTGCGGGTTCTCGTTACTCACATCAGAGGATCGTATACGCAGTGCGCAACGCGGAACTTACGCGGCGACACTGACCTTGGTGACCCCAAAACAGCTCTTGAGAGAAGCATGTTCAGCTTGGGGTCGTTTCACTGTCGACCTCCAGATCATGCTTATTATTATTACTAACAGGTAAAAATGGAGATGTAAAGCGCAACAAAAGACGAAAAAAAAAGAGGGACAAGATCGCGAGGTTGTTATAACACGAGCTGTCACGAGAGATGGAACAGGTCGTTGCGCGGTGATTGCTCTCCGGGAAAGAAAAGGAAGACGCAGAGAGGGGGGGGGGGGGGTTGGCAAAACGAGCAGTTTTGAGAGTGTGCGAGCTGCAGTCGCGCGGGAGATGCGTCCGCATATATACATATACGAGGAGTAAACCGTCGAGACGGGGGCATCGCCTGCGGCGCCGCCCATTTATCCATTTCGGAACAAGCTAATTGCCGAGGCACAGTGAAACGACACATTGCGCTGGCCCTCCATCCATCAGCAGTAGCCGCCGCGGGTCGCGCCGGCGGCCGCATTGCCACCGTCACGATTCCGCCGAAATTCGGCGCCCATCCATCACGGCTTCCTCAGCCGGCGGTCGTGATCCGCAGTGACGTACGGCCGGAAAACAACACAAAGGCGCCTTCTCCTAATCCCCGACGAGCAATTAAAAGGCTATGCGGCAGCCGGAGTGAAAACTGAATTAGAGAGAGCGCGGTCTTGCGGGGCGCTTTCTCTCGTCAGCGCACCGTGACGTCACTCGCCGCATGATGGTCACCGGCGAATCGTAACACGAGCCAGGATAACAATGAGTGTATGTAGGAGTGCGTACACGTGTAATTTGGGTGCAGTACATTAGGAGACGCGCCACGTTAGATCTTCACGATGTGCTCGTGGAAACACCACGATTGCGCACCGAAGGCAAGCGTTGCGAGAAGGCATCCATCAAATTCGAAGCACCTTACTACCTCGTCCGCTCGGCACATCCTCATTTTTGACCGTACAATCCTAATTCGTAGCTACAGCTGTTCAGCGCCTTACTATATAATTAAAGCTGATAGCGTAGGCAGAACACACTGCGAAGTGGCGAGACAAGAACACATTTTATTTTTTTCACAACTGTGATTCAGCTTTTGTATTTAGTTCATTGCTATGATTAAAGGGATTAAAGGATTTTCCCCCTTATGGGTTAGTTTTAGACCATTTAGAGATCTTCCCCCACCCCTCATACCCCCCTGTCCTTCATTTTTTCTATTGGTCGGCAAATTCTATTTCTACACAGTTGTCTCACTTTCGTCATTGTCGTTCTGGCGGGCCCGATAATGTCGCGACTGTACCAGAAATCATTTCCTAAATCCGTGTCTACAGCGAGTTAGACTTGTGCAGGTGTAATTACAGTAATTCCTTAGATATCAATTCGCGTACGTCATTAAAGCTGTAACTCGCACTTTTCGATGGTGCTTTTCGGATGCTCGACTCACTGCAGCAGAAATGCGGACACGATAAAGTATTACGTGTAAATCACGATAGCTCTCCGTGCCCTTTGTCATTGCTTTTCATTGCAGATTCCGAAAGGGTGGCCTATAAGCTTGTCCAATTGACGGCGGAGACCATTAGTGGGATTTTTGTCTACTTTTCGTGGCACTGCATGTGCAGTGATGAGGCAAGTTAACCGTACTTACGACCAACCACAGTAAACCACGTGGAACCGGGGTTAGCGCCAACCACCGTTCTTCGATGTTACACAGCGCAAAAGCATCCCCGGTTAAGGCGATTAAACCACCCATATGGACGCAGCCATTTCCTCGGTTCGCAGCTAAACTAAGGTTGCCATGCTCAATTCCTTTTACAATCACTGTTAATGGCATAATCATGATTTCACGTACCGTGTAACATACTCGAGTCACGGTTACGTCAACCGCGGTTTAGGCTGCCTGTGTATAACAATGGTATAACAAAAAACAACCAACCTTCAGCCGTTCGCGGATCTCACGAAAACAGAAAATAAATAAGCACAATTCCAGAGAGGTAATTTACCCATCAGAACTTCTTCAAAGTAGTGGCAAGTCGACACTCGAAAATTTGAATACTAACTGAATAGTTAGTGCAATTTGGTATTCAATCCATGAATTTAACTGTTCGTACACCCCTACTTGACATCTATAGAAGTGATCAGTTCACTTACTACCATCCTTCATCGATGCGACAATTGACTCTTGTGGAGAAGCCATTGAAACGGTGTATTTGCTGCCACCACCTATAATTATTATATAAAATATGTATCAGTGGGTCAGTTGAAATATAAACTGATTTCCGGAACTGACTATACAGTTAGTGCTGCTGGTGGCCGCATGCAATGGTATATTTGGGTAAAGTCAGAGAGAGAGTGAGCTGTCATTTGAAGCTGTAATTTTCATTCCGTGCACGAGAAGCACCACCAGCATGCGGCGTGATAATAAAGTTTCTCTGGCTTCGTTCGGCACCCAACAAGATTCTGAATACTATTAGCCTATGATGTGTTTGCGAGACTGTGTCATTGTTATGTGCTAGACAATATTAGCAACCCTCTAGTAGAATGCCTGGCCACCTGGCAAGCTAGTATCTGGCTTCTCGCTAATGTTAGAATTTCTTCCTTCTCATTTCTACAGGATTCATTTAAACTCAGCTTATCAAAAGTAAAAAGTGGCAGAACAAGGCTGAAAGCATTCCATAAATTAAAAAGAAAGTATTCTGTCTCCGTCGGGGTGATCACAACCATTTGCTGAATGACAAAAAAAATTTAAAAAAAACTGAAATGAACCTGAAGGAGTTCTGTTCACATGCACGTTCTTTTAATCGCTCATATAGGCTCGTCAACCAACTCGAGGTATGAGTATTGAGTCTGAACAACCATTTAATTCATCTGGAGGTTTTGTAGTAGCTTCTGGTAGTGACATTTAAAAAAGAGGGGTGCTCTAACTACAAGAAAGACCGAGAGGTTGGCCTAAAACATTTGTTCTGTAGCTTCCAACTCTAAACTGGAAAAGAATAAATGGGAGCAAAGCAATTGATGGAGAAGGATGATGAGGAAGAGAGGAGTAGAGGAGGGGCTGTTTGAACACGCCGTGAACATACATTAAGTGCTTCGCTTCCCGGTGATGCATAGTGTACGTTTCACAGGCGTCCTACATACGATTCGTGGCAAAACAAAACGAAAAAAAGTCCGGTACACCCATTGTTTGCGTTGCTGCTGTATATTGCCAGGTCATGAATTCGCAACAAGGTCTTTAGATATCATCGGTTTGCCGATGCTGCAGCTAAGAAACCACCCGGTGTCTCCCGCTTCGGTGCGTGATCTGGGCGAACGCATGTCTTCCATAGGTCGTCATCATCATCAGCCTGACTGCGCCCACTGCAGGACAAAGGCCTCTCCCACGTTTCGCCAATCAGCACGGCCCTGGGCTTTCTGCTGCCACTTTATACCTCCAAAGTTCTAAATCTCATCTACCCACCTAATTTTCTGTACCCCTCTCGTGCATTTGCCTTCTTTTGGAATCCAGTCAGTTACCCTTATAGCCCGTGTGCTATGACTTCGTTGCACGTTAAAGAACCCCAGGTGGTCTAAATTTCCGGTGCCCTCCACTACTGTGTCTCTCATATTCTTATAGTAGTTTTGGGACGCCAAATCCCACATATCTATCAAAATATAGCACTTGTAGTTTGTGACTGTGCAGATTAGAAACTTGGGTCACTTATGTTTATCGTCTGTAACGCTAACAAATTGTTACACGGATACACGAGACGGTGTTTCGTGTCTTCTTTTGTATGCGTAGCAATTACGCTAAAATTTATCCCTGATGCCGATCCTACATGACAAATAGACACAATTCTCAATTCGCCCCTATACAGATACGTCATCTCTCATAGCGGTAACAAAGTCGCGAAGTTGTATAATGCGGCGTTGGTTCACAGAAGAGCAGAAACAAAGGTGAATCAGTTTGGAAAGAAGCCGAGGTTTAGGGGCAGCTGCGAGAAGGAGTGGTTAAAAGAGGCGCCTCAAAACAATCGGCCAGGTTGAATGCCAGGCCTTGGGCGTCAACCCGTCTCGCCAGTTCTGCATAGGAAGTTCACTGGACGTCCTTTAACTGCTTTTTTTTCTGCTTCCTTCGAGTCGCCTACGTGTTTGATGACCCCGGCCAGGCGTGTGCACGACTCGGCCGGCCTGCAGGGAAGCACCGGTGTGGCGCGCATCAACCGCAGGCGGTCGGGAGGCGGCAGGCTACGCCCGCCGGATCGGCTGTGCCCCTCGCCGGGTGAGTTGATTGCCCGTCTCAGCTGGCTGCTGGGTGCCGTTGGGCCGCCGGTCGAGATGGACGATGCCCAGAGCCAGCCCAATTCGGAATGCTCTCGTGACCGAGCTGCGTGCAAGCGGTGCGTCGGCGGCCGCTCCAGGCTGGCCATAGTCACGCTTACCGCGTAAGGACGAGGTCGATAGGGGTACGTGGCTCTGCTCTTGTACGCATCGGTTCGTCCTTGTATAGGTGTGCTAAACGAGAGCAGATATTTGGGATGACTAAAGAGGCTTCACGCGTAACAAACGACTCACGAACGTCGCGCGCGATCGGTGTCACTGTATACGGCCACATTGTACATACAATATAATTGGAAGGTTAAGCAATTTTGGCAACACGTATGTCCCGGTACACGAGCCACGTCATAAGTGCATAGTTGCAATAGCTTTGGTTCTAACGGAGAACTGCCTTGTAGGTGTGACAATAATACATATGAAATTGTAATAGGGGGGGGGGGGAGGGGGGCGTGTGCAGCTCTGGCAGCAAGATATATATATATATATATATATATATATATATGAAGTAGATATGCTGTGTTTGCTTATACGACACAATATGGTTCAAAACTCACATACCATTCTGGGAGTATTTTAAGATCAATATTTTGTATCCGTTCTAATCACTAGTGGTATTACATTTACTCAGCATAGGAAGCGAGTTAACTGTTCTGTTGGATAGTTTCGACAGGCCTGCATGGTAACGGTTTTCAAGCACATTCACTAGGCTCCTATTGATTGAATATATGAAGCTCGCCTACAAACCACACTCAGAGCCAGCTTCGCTACCTTCTCCTTGTTCAACTCGTCGGAATTTTTCTTAATTATCTTAATCTGTGGGCATTCTTTTAACACGCCGGTGTTCTCGAAGGCACGCAGATGTGAAGGCCTGATTTCTTCAGAACCAACGTAATGCGTCAGGTAATGGGGCTGATGCCAGGACTGCAATATCAGTCCGCCACCGGTGCAGCTTGTCAACAATGTTGGAACAACTGGCATTGGCATTTGCCATCGTGTTCTTCTTTATATCTTGTCGTTAACCCAGGTACGTATACTATAGTATCGCAGTTGCTCCAACAATATCGCACTGAAATTTCTTTGGTTCAGTCAGTCGCACCTGTTTTTGTATAGAAAGATTGCGCAGACGTAATATAATACCTCTGTCGCCATCGGGCAAGCGACAATAGATGAAAACTGTTACCTCGCATTTCCAAACTCTGTTTGGTCTTCAGTGTGTACGGAGAAGATATTCAAGGAGCCCCACAGGCAAATGAATAGAGCCAGTGGTTTGAATCTAACTTGCAGACAGCGAGCAGAGAGTGTAGGTCGATACTGCAGCGTTTTCTTGAACACGCGTTCGGTAAAACCTTGAAGCATGTAATGAGGTTCGAAGTAGCGTTGAATGCGTGGTCGGATGTACTCGAATGAACGCAACTTTATCTTGTGCGGTGCCATATTCGTATAACGATTTTACAGAGAACCCTCGTGAGTAGGACAGTTAGTAGAGGTACGTGGTTTAGTCTACTTCCTTGCCCTTTGCAACACGTTAGTCCAGTGTGATCAAATGTAAATAGATGGTTCTGCGTGAAAATTTCGGGAGGTGGAGTAGCTAGTTCCGGGG
The DNA here is from genome assembly GCF_013339725.1 of Rhipicephalus microplus. Classification (NCBI taxonomy): domain Eukaryota; kingdom Metazoa; phylum Arthropoda; class Arachnida; order Ixodida; family Ixodidae; genus Rhipicephalus; species Rhipicephalus microplus. The sequence continues at coordinate 110,889,307 of NC_051172.1, read as the reverse complement.
GAGCAATGTTTGGCATATTTTCTGAACTTAGCGACCGCAGCCCGCCTTCGAAAGAATTACAAACATGTACCGAGATTAGCAGTTTTCATGGGAAATCAGCGGTCAAAATATGCGAGAGCGAGCTATATTACTGCTTGCATTTCTAATAAACTGGCACGAAAAAAAATGGGCGTGAAAGAATGTGCCTTACGTAAGCGCGTGTTTTGCGTTTATCTTCGCAGGATGTTTTAACGTAATAGCGGTATAGAGTCCGTATTGCAGATATTGTTGCGTCGGTGGAAGTTGTGAGCAATAGTTTGGTGTTGTCACCCCCTAAAGGGGGAGCGTGCGTCCTCTCTAGATCGAAATAAAGATCTTTACCAGCCTGCCTGCCCACCTGTTGTCCAAGAGCGAAAAATCGAGGTAGACTCAAATAGGAGAATAATAATTTTATCAGATTAGAGTGGGAGCGAGACGCAGGCCCTTTTGCATGGCAATCAGATGCTTTAATTCAGAGCCACGCTGGTGCTTCATACTGCTCAATAATAATAATAATAATAATAATAATAATAATAATAATAATAATAATAATAATAATAATAATAATAATAATAATAATAATGTATCAATAAATAAACGAAATAAATAGGGGTGGCTACGCAAGAGTGAATGCAAATATTTAGGAAGTAGCGGAACAGGTGGCATCGCCGTTGTCCTTTCCCTCTTCCTCCCCCTCACGGTTCTTTCTCTTTCCTTCCTATGCTACAATGTAGAAAGCTATGATATGCTTCACCATCCCACGTGCTCGCCTCATTCTCCTCACCGACATTTCTCTTTCTCGCTTGTTGCTAGACAATATGCTAGTCTATGCTTGCTCTTTCTTTTTTCTTGTCTTTTTTGTGTCTGTTTCTTTCTATCTCTTTCTCTCTTTGTTTTTATTTCACTGTCTTCCTAATTTTTTCCCTCTCTCTACTTCCTTCTCTTCTCTCTCTGTACGTGTTTTCTTTCTGTAAGTAATATCTTTTGTCTCTCTTCCTTCCCTTTCTCTCTGTCGTTTTCTCTCCTTCTATTTCTTCTCTCTCTTTCTCTGCACACACTTCCTCACTTTCTATTTTTCGCTCCCTACATTCCCTTTATTTTGTCTATTTCTGTTACCATCTGTTTTTTTTTTCTTTTTCTCCCACTCTTTCATCTCCGCTCTCTTGTCCGCTACACTTATTGCCTTTAACATGACGGGAAAATTGGCGCACGTGTTCTGGGAACGAAGGAAAAGATGAAGAATAGTGCGTAAAAGTTGATGATGATGATGGCTATGTGGTGTCCCGCGCGTCATAACGAAAAGCTTAACAGTTCTGTTCTAAAACTGTACCCAGGTGTCACGCAGTGCGACGAGTCCCGTTAACACAAATATTATTGCGGGACGGAAGGGTAGATTTGCACCTGGCATCAAACTTACTGAAGTGCGAAACGAGCGGGGAATTCAAAGCACAGAGTTCCCCACAAACCCTACAATTCAACTACATTTCGGGCAAAAAAAAGATGTCATAATTATCAGCTACAGCATCAACAAAGTGTGCAGCGGCGCGTATTTCCTGACGAACGCGCAACGGGTACTTCCCGGGTCCCCAATATGAAAGAACAAAGGCGCATGGTTGGCTTTTCGTAACTCTATAGATATACTTGCAGTAAGCATGCATTCTAAGACAGTTTCAACCAGCCAATGTTACCGGCACAGACGTTCCTAGCGTCACGGCATGGTTGAAGCGACCCCTGAGAATAGTAGTCTGAAATGCGAATGAGGAGACCTTGCGAACGGGAACCATTCGCGTTATCGCAATCTTTTCTGAAAGGCGAAGCTCATGCGTCCTAAAGTTTCGCAAATAAAACTCGATGAAGGCTTGTTTCGAAGTCCTGCGAAGGCTGTCGCAAAGAAAAGTGCTGTTATGTTGTTCTTGTGTGCCGGCACATCAGAGGCAGAAGGTATATCTGTATAGCTCCATAATCCAACCATGTATTAAAGGCCAACTGCAAGAAAATTTTACTTGGGCGGAAACGGCCATAAATACGTAGTACAATTATGGTAAGTTGCAATAACGACAGTGAAAAATCTTGCAGTGGTGTATTAAATTTATAATTGCTGCTGTAATCACCAGTGAGCAGATGACGCGGAGCTCTAGTGGTATGCCCAGACAAATCGAACAGAACCGGATATGGCGATTACTACAGAACGTCGCCACAGGTTGCCCCAGCTATCTTTAGCCAGATTCTAAAAATATGCGGACACACGCGATTACGACGCGACCAAATGCATCTTGCTGACCGTTGCATAGAGTGAATCAGACAATTTTTGATGTTCTGATCAATTGTTCATAAGACTATTTTGTCTACTAACTTCTGAAGGAATGAAGATGGGTAAGAAACTTGAATGAAAAAGTTGTTGATCGGTTTGCAAAACGTCTGATTAGACAGTGTAAATGTTTTATCTGTTAATTATAAGTGCTTTCATGCTAATTACAAATGCTCGCGAAATATTAAAAAAATTACTTCGTGACAAATACACTGACGCGCCTACGCGCACCGTGATTCTGGTGCTCCCTAACGTTTTGCGTACGAGCGACACGCTGCCCTCACACCGGTTCATGACAGCGATAAGCAGTCACAGCGGTTATTGCTTTTGCGGCCGATAGCGAAACGTGTTCATCGCAAAGCCACTACCATGGCTGCGGCCCTGTCGAGACAGCACAATGGGGCAAATGTTATGGTCGTTCGTAGTAGGAACGTTAGGGAGCACTAGAATAGTTGTGCACACTGGCGCGCGAACGGGCTCGCCACGTGGTCTGTTTTTGCATTTCGCGGGCGTTAGTAGTAGGTAGAAAAACACGCGGTGGTTTTACACCAATAAAGTTATTTGCGAGTTGACAGCTCTTTCCTTTTGCGTATTCTTCTACGATGCCTTGTATCCACTTTTTTCTTGTACGGTTAGACACATGTGCGTGCTGGGAAAGACAGTGAAACAGATGAAAAGCCAATTAACCGCTTTGAAATTCTACGTTGTGGAAAGGGGGATCTAATGAAGTAGAGAAGGCGGTGGGTGGAATTAGGAGTAGAAAGACTGACTTAAGCACGAGAAATTGGCGGTCGTACACGTCGCTATGACCGCGAATATCGCGCGAGGCATGACCCTGGACCTCAAGAAGCAAAGTCACTCTTAGTTGCTTTTAGTGCATGCGTTTCTCCTGACTGCTCCGGTGATATAATTTACTTTCGCAGTGGCCCCTGTGTGGTGAATATATAGCACGATACACACCACTTTCCTTTATGTGTTCTACCATGAGCTGGCACCTAGCGCACAAATTTGCAATGAATTTGTGACAGCCGCAAATGTCACAGCTATAGCACTGTAAAAAATTCTAAATTCAGAAATAGTTGTCATGAAATTTTGTACCGATATAAAACATTTCTGAAAGTGTGACATGATGGAGTTTTGTTACAAGAATAAAATCAAACTTTCTGTCATTTGCGACCTTAGCGAGTCAAACAACTCAGAGTTCAACCACGCTGGTTTTCAATTTTCTAAGCATAAAATTGCTATAAAATGACTAAAACCTGGCCTATATATGAACACTATTTAATCACAAATGTTGCTTTCGAGTACTGCTGGAGACCGATATCCAAGTTACTGGGTGAAATCCAGGTTTCACAACTCTATGGGGTGCAACTTACTCTCCATCTAAGAAGTTCCTTTCAGCCCAGTCAAGACCTCTGGGCTCCTTAGCCAATAAGGCGGCCGATTAGCCTCTACCCATGTATTCATCCGCGTCGCATCGTCTCCTTGGCATCTCCCCGGCGTCTGCTCGCATGCGTAGGGAACAGGAGGTGCTTCTGTGCAGCCACAGGATGATGGAGGACGAATGCGAAACCGTGGAGGGTCCTCAGAAGAAAGTATAGTGTGGATAAAAAGAAAATCAGATGCCCACGTGGTTTTTGTCTTGTTTGTGAATTATTTCTTAAAAAGCGCTTCACCATGTTCAATGAGAAATTTTAGTTGGACACTGAAAGTTGTTGCGGGCCCAATGAAACACTTCGTATCACAATTTTTTTTTAGCTGATTCATTACAAGCCGCGAAAACATGATGCGAGTAGTTGAGCTTGAAACCTTTTCCACTCGCCCAGTATAGACTTCGCAAGCCAAATCCCTTTTCGGCCCTCTTCAGTGTCGAAGCCGGAAGATAACACGATCACGACGCATCAACACATCACGCGCACGCAAGGTTACATTCGCATGAAATGCCCAAGCAAGGTCGCGCACGCAAGTGGCGTTGTGTCGTTTCGGCCTTACTGCCTGTTTCTGCATGCATGCTTGGAGACGCTAGCATGGGTCCTGCATCCTTACCATGATACACAGCATCGCACTACTATGACCGCTGTGAGAGACAGTGCACCAAAACACGCCAAACATTGTCAGCACTGGCGCCGGCACTACGCGGGAATGGCGAGAACATGAACGAAATGGAGGCTTTTAGTCTCGCATCTCTCTCGAAGCGAAGTTAGAGAAATAACGTGCACAATTTCTGTTTGTAAGTTTCAATATTTCTGTCAACCTTCATACTTCAGGCAACAGATTGCACAAATTACACATGTGGCCTCGAATACTTCTCGCAGTTTAACGTGCTGTTTTGACGTAAGCAGTGCCATTCCCTGTTGTATACATCACCTCCACTATGTTGAGGCGCGCCCATGAGATGAAGGAAAAGCGGCGTTCAGCCTGACATTTAACCTCTTTCCGGAGTGAGCTTTGCAAATATTGGCAGGCGAGATCGTGAGCGCCAAGTGCATGCATTTCTCTTGCAAACTAAATGCTGAAACCTGGTCAGGCACCCTTTATGGGGTTTACAGATAAAGGAGAAATGGACACTGTGTGATTAGACCCGGTTAATGTGACGCTAAAAGACCGCTCTGGCATATTAGCGGTTTGGCTATTTGCTCCTGTGCTGTCCCTCTCAGCCATGCCAAAAACAAAGTGACCCAGGAGCGTGTTTAACCGACGGTAGACAGTTAGCTCACTATGCTGAGCAATAAAAGGAGAGACCTTGTTCTGAAAAAAACACCACGGAAAAAAAAATTGCATGACTTTGCCATCGGCGCCGTTGTATCACCAAAAACTAAAACATTAATTTTTGCTTTCTTGGCGTAGACACCTGTTTCTTGTAAAATATGAGTTTTTATAAATTTTTTTCTGCCTATATTTATGATTTGGGGGGCCTAGAACTGAGTTTTGCCTACCTATTTTTTGGGGCCTAAAACCTTATTTTAAGTGCCTATAAAACCAGCCTCTAAAAGTAAATTTTTTTTTGCTTTTATGGCTTCACGCGCAATGCTATTTGACTTCATTAATGTTTCAAGCACTTTGTGTGGCTCGACGTTCGTGGCCTGTGGGCCCGAACAAAGAACCGCAGTTATAAGATGGCTACCGCTTACATGGTAGGGTGGGTACGTGTGACTGCAGTGTAAATTGTTCTACAGCTGACTACATATAGCGCTGCTGAACTCACGGCTCGCCCTTTTTGTGTGCCCTCTATTGAAAGGTATGTGATTTTTTATCTAAAGCTGTGGTTTTATCTAAAGCAAGTGGTTTTGGGACGTTTAACCCCACAAATTAATCAATCGAATTCAATCAGCTTGGCATTGGCAGTGCGCGCTATCATGTGGTTGTGCGAGAGCCGCAATTATTTCAACACAAGTCGGAATGCTGATGACGCCGTGTAAGCGGGTGCTTGAGAGAACACCTGTTGTACCACGATTATATCTTTGCTGGCCGCGGCAGCATTGCGAATCTGTTCTTGGACAGTTTCAGTGGGCATTCTACAGCGTTCGCCACGCTCTTAATGCGTGTTTCCTGCAGGCAATAATTAACGAGGTTATATGCGATATATTTGTTTGCCTTATCCGCCTTGTTGCTATCACGTCATACATGTCTATATTGTCTTTCTTCCCATATTTTTTCTCGTTGCTTGTCCCGATGCCCTCTAAAATTTATTGAAGCGCGTATAAGTGTAAAATCAGCTCGGAGAGCAAGGTTGCCTACTGAACATAGCTGTTTTTTTTAATGGATTATGTAATTTTTTTCGCATGTGTGTCTATCTGTAATAGGTGGCCTTCACCTGCATTGTGAACATAGGCCAGAGCATGGAGGTTGTGGCTCGGTGTGCGGCGATTAGTTCTTCGTAGTGGTCATTGCATGATAAGTTCTGCTTGGTTGCATAATGATGTGTTTCCCTAATATTTTTGGTAGGAATATGTGAACGCATAGCTTCCCTCACGAAGCACAAAGTGCGAGGCGAAAGTATAGATAACCAGATAACTGGGACACGTTCACTCAGCAGACTTCTACTTCGAGCGAGTAGCCAACGGGACTCGGGCCTTGTCGAGTTGACGCGTTATCTTGCGTCATCGCTCATCATCCTCCACTCCGGAGGAGAACGTCTTCTCCTATATAGGCAGGAAAATCTGCGCGTTTCGCGTTAGCATGTTCCCTGCTGCAGCTCGAATGAAATACGGCGTTGTTGTCCGTGGTTTTCACACAGTGCGTGTAGCCGGGAGCATCTCCGCAAGTTGGGCTTATGTGCGCTCTTTGTATACAAGCGGAGACTCGCATGCGATCCCTCGGTGCAGCTGTTTTTGCTGTGCGTGGAGGCATATCGATGGTGACGGCTGTCATACGATTCCGTTTTTTCTGGAGAAGCGGACGTTGTTGCTAGTGGCGCATCGAAGAATGAATGCATCTTTCTTTGGCTCTGAGCCCCGTTTTGTTCACCAGTACTTGGCGGTAGTAGTTATTGGGTTTCCGTCGGCAAATAAAAGTACCGACACAAATTTTAAATGACGCAACCAAGATGCTAGATGTGTCCGTCGACGAAGGCGAAGTCTTTAGATTTTTTAGGTGGACGTCATATCGCGCGAGAGGCTTTGGGCGTCTGAAAAGACGACACATTCGCAGGTTTTGGTTTTATAGATAGCTTTGGGGGCACGGTTGTTCTACATCTGTTTTATCGATATTTTGGCAGCAAAAAATGCAGCTTGGTGGACGTACATAACACCGGCTGCCGTGCTACCATCGGGCGACTAACGCATGATGGATTGCTTTGTGTGTCAAGCGTGTCAAGTACCACAAGAGGTGTGCTTTGTATAGTCGACGATGCTGTTTCCTGCCGAATGACGCACTTAGAAACAAACAGTAATGACTTCAATATTTTCGCTGAAAAAGAAACACCTCCTCCAAGCACGCTTGCATTAATGAAATTGTTCATTGGAATTGATCTACTATTCGACAACGTCTTCAACAATAGTAAATGCATTTTCAGCATGTACATTGTTTTTGTTTTGCTCTTTTGCGCAGAACCGAATTTCATTCTATCCATGGAATATTCGGCATGTATTAGGCAGACATTGACGTATACTGGAGAGGGAACGGAGGTTTGACCCCCTCGCTCCAAAATTGTGAAATTTTGCGCATGTATTTATCCACGCACCAGCATGCATAATGAGTGTTCAAGCACGATCCCCCACGCACCCCCATACTATATACCGACCCCGAAACAATTTCTGGTATATCCCCAGTAGGCAACTCTTCTTCCGGGAAAATCGCTTACTTATACTCAAACAAGTTTTTCAGTGAAAATAACTATTTGAGCCTGTTTCCATAAAATGATGAACCGTTCGCTCCATATCAGGTGAGAAGTTTTTCCAGATAGACGCAGGTCATTGTACAGACTTCTCCTCCTTAATATAATTTATAAAGGGCTCCCGTGCAACAAAAGCATGTGACGTAAATCAAAGCGGGATGGCTTGTGAGCCCAAATAATTAGATACGACGTAAATCAACCACTCCAAACGTCGTTGAGCGTCCATTATACTTTCATATGCATTTTGGAGCTGCTCGGAACAGCAGTTTAAGTGCATACTCAATCGCACAATTTAGCGTTCATAACTTTATTATTGCCGAAAAAGAGCGAAGATGACGTGGAAAATGTGCCATGCTGCCCTTTCACCATTGCCAAAGGTACCTAGGCGAATATTTTCAATTTATTTTCAATATATTGTGGAACAGAACCGAACACGAACTATTTTTATTTTGTTCAAGCAGAAAGGTTTCTGACCACCGGAACCTCTATACCATCTGCATTGATACCAATGATGTGGTATAAGCGACCACACCGTGCCAAGCATTCAAGATGATGTTCTTCACACGACTCGCCTTAACACCGCAAAGAGGCGAAGTTTATTGCCATTTTTCCGACTTCATTAAGGAAATGCACGCAACTTAAGTTGATAAAGCAACTTTAACCAAAAGTAGACACTATCTTCCTATTTGTCTAAGCTAATGAGGGGTCGCGATGGAGTGAGTGGCCAATCAGAAATTTTCGGCTGAAGAGAAAACAGTCTACGGAAAGGCTAAGCGGTCATAAAATATTTGTTTTTTTACATAATTAGGACAATATAAGAAATTTTCGACATGTGAAATATAAGCAATCAGTGTTGGATAACTATGTCGAAGAGAGCACTAGCCTATGCGAAATTATTTCATTCATTTATATTAAGACTAGCACTTCTTTTTTTGCAGTTCTACCGCTGGAGCAGTGTATGTAGCCGGACTAAGTATGGCATAATGATGTGCAGATAGGAAAAAAAAGAAAGCAAAAAGAAAGTACCGATAACTATGGACGCTGTCAAGCGAGAATTGCTAGTAACTGAAACGGGCATAGGTTACGTAAGCGACATATCTGTCAGTTCACTTGATAGCAAGACACGAACTTTTCATATATCGTTTTCGTTTATAATGTAGAGCATACGTACGCGTGAAGTTTACGGTGAGTATGCTCTTTCCATGTTTGTCTGGGAAAATCCAATAAAACTTTTTTTAAAAAATAACAGCAATGATGCGCCGTCATCCGCTTACCCTCATGTTCTAGAACACCCCTTCACTCAACGCTCCACCTTCACTTGACAAAGTTAGCCGATGGGAGCGCCATCTATTGTCAGGGCAAGTCAATATATATCAGTGATATTTTGCTGCTATTCTTGAGTAGCGCAGCGTCATTTTCGGCCGAGCAGCGGCGCAGTGCTCAACCCTGTCAAGTGAAGGGTGAAAGTCGAGTCGAGGAGCGTTTGTGAATATGGGGGTTAGTCACTCTCTGGTAGCGTGGCAAAGGGTTCAGCGGGATTTTCTGGAGATATAAATTGTGGCACCAACAGTTCCTATCATGCAGTTATACGTATTCACATACATGGATGCAGAGTAAATGCTCGTTCATTTGACCACCATGAATGCGAAAAAGTGCATAAATGTGGCGTGTTCTTTGTTGTCGGCAAGCACATGCATTGTTGAATTGTACCTTTGTTTTGTTTATTGACATAGTAGCTTTGTTTTGACTTCGAGCTATGCGTTCGTGGTGTCACGAAGCTCAAGCATGACGGAAGCTGTTGAAGATAAAGACTTGCACTGCATGGGATCCCTATACACACACAAAAAAAACTAACACTAATTTATTAGAGATGGTTGAAGGCCGAGCAGCTGGGGTTTTTTTTTCTAAATCTAGAAATAATATCGCTCCCACAGCCCTAATGAAATAACTTAATATTGAAACTCTACAACTTCGAAGGAAAATACACAAGTTAAAATGTCTTTTCGAAATTAAAAACAATTGCTCCTGTTTTAACCCACGGGGTTATGTGTTGCCACTAACAGCATGCACGTTGAACGCGGTATCGTCATAATCTTTTTTTAACGTCACACAGCACCAGAACTAAGCTATATCCCCTCCGCGGTGGTCTAGTGGCTAAGGTATACTCGGTTGCTGACCCGCTGGTCGCGGGATCGAATCCCAGCTGCAGCGGCTGCATTTCCGATGGAGGCGGAAATGCTGTAGGCCCGCGTGCTCAGATTTGGGTGGACATTAATGAACCCCAGGTGGTCAAAATTTCCGGAGCCCTCCCCTACGGCGTCTCTCGTAATCATATGGTGGTTTTGGGACGTTAAACCGCACATATCAATAAATCATCATATATAAGTTTTCCTTGTTCCCGCAAAGGTTAAAAGATTGGAATAACTTAGAGGTATTATAAATAACAAACCCAGAATCTATTGAACGTATATCTATTTACCATTATCACTAGCGTCGTGTTGAATAACCCTTCGTTCCCCAGTTTTAGTGTTACTGTTTTTGAGTATTTCAAAAGTGTTAGTGTTGTTTTTATCTTGTAAAAGTATTATATATGTTCATGCATGCGCATTATGTTTTCTATTAATACTTTTGTTTGTTTCTGGTGTTGTTGTTACTCATTTTTCCTTGGGTCTCTTAAACTTGTCATATTTCGTTGTGGTTTGTTATCATTTATTTCTCACCATTACTCATGAAGGTATGCATTTATGTAGTGCCCTCGTGCATTGACCCAATTAAGATCTGCAGTATTGAATAAATAAAATAAAATAAAAAAATCACTTGCTACGGCGTGATGGACGAACAATGAGCTGCCGGCCACTTTTAGGCGAATAAGAAATAGGCTGAGAACACGTTCCACCATACCCTTTTCAGGCCCAGTGATTCCAATTGGAATAGTCAATTTTGGAGGTCATTCGGCCACTGCCTGGTAAAATATGTGTTTTCTCCTACTAGACCTTATATTTAGCAACGAATCTAAATATACTACCAACCTGATGCGCACGGAATGGTTGAATCACGTGTGAATTAAGAAATTACAAAGTGTTCACGCTGTATTAAATGTATATATGTATATATATATATATATGTATATATATATATATATATATATATATAATACTCTAGCAGTAATCTCAATTTTGACGCATTCCTACAAAAATTACAACATAATAAAACGGAATTTGAACTGGTGACCTGCTTTCTGTCCGCTTCCACAAATGCGTGTCAAGCCAGTACACCACCAGAACAGCTACTCAGTGGTGTCTAAAACGACTACATATTTACGGCAGCGGACCCCCTCATTTTTGCCATTACACTATGGTGACAGGCCCCCTCACCACAGTCATTGCTTTACGATGAAGGGGCCGTCGCTATAGCTGCATCATTATTATGACAGACCCCGTCACTGTTACGATTTCACTACTGTGACTGGCCCCCTCACTCTAACGGTGGTACTGATATGACGGGCCCCGTAACCTAGTCACTGTCGTTAAAAAAAACAACATCAGCACCATGTCAACTTACTAACATTTTCCACGCCCCCTTCCCCTTCCTTTATCCTAACCGCACGTTAACACATGTTCTACATGAGAAATTCGCAGATTATTCAGGTACCAAAATTCTTTATCAGTGATATGCAGTATCTTTATTGTGGGGAGAGAACGGAACAAATTGGAAAGTGAAACACGTGAAGCTTTGCACATCTGCAAGTTGGATGCTGAATCATGTGTCAGTGAACCTTCGGTGATAAAGAGCTGATACTAAAAAGTCGGCATGCAAACACGGGCACAAGAGAACACATCAAGGGACAAGGGTGCGCTGGCTACACCAGAGAGTTTAGAACTACGGGCTCGCAGTCCTTCTCCGACCTTCTCTACAAAGACCGGAAAGAAGGGGGAAAGCTTCGCCCATTTTAAGCAGCCGCACTTTGCTTTACACGTGTGAGTTACATTGCTGAAAAGAAATATATTGTTAGAGGGAACCAACTTCCCCATCGTTAGCGCCCGCAACAATGATTCATTATCTGTGCCTCTTTCAACGTACACAGATGGTGCGACTTTCAACACCACACTACCCGCCAAATAGGAAAGCTAAGCCTCTCATCACGTACTTAAGCTTAGAAGCTTGCTACCAGAACAAACATGAAACCTAAAAAAAGCCTTGATAGTCCATTTCAACGTGCCACATAATCAGATTAGTTGTTCTGGCCAATAAAACTTCGTGGTTTAATCAAATTCAAACATGAAGAGTGCGCTGACACACAAGACAAGCGACATTGATTAATTTGTCTCACGAAAAAAATCAAATGAAGGTGTAGGACAAACACTTCATCAATTTCCAGCTTCAAATTTATATTTGGAAACAATTAATGGGATCTAATAGACAATCATACGAAGGAAAGTATAATGTATGTTATTAGAAGCTATGTAAATGTGAAGAAAGAAAAAGTGGTGGAAAAGGTAACTTGCCGCGGGCAGGCACCAGCGGCAAGTGACTCGTTGACCCCCGTGGCAAGTTATATTTCGACCACTTCTCTTTATTCACGCACAATTGCTTCTAATAGCATCATCTATATTTTCATTCGCATCGCTGTTATTTCTCATTATTGATTGTATTTATCAAGAAAACCAAGCTTTTAAGTTTACTCTTTCCTTCATTCATATCTAGCGAGGGTCTCGTTCTGGCAGGATTGATCCCTTTATGTGTATAGAATGCGGGGCGTTATTGGTCAGCTGCCAGCTTGCAATATTATCACGTGCTACGTGACGCGAACGGGCAATAAATAAGTGTTCCACACTCGCCGCATCAACTACTGATGGCGCTGACTGGTGCTACCGCGTTCAATTGCACATGCATCTACCCGATAAAGTGCACGGACGTACGGATGGCCGCCGCCGTAGCTATGTTGGCATATAAATAGGACGTGCTATTCGAAGGTTCTATCTCTACCCACGGCAAGTTATCTTTTGTACGACTTTGCTTTTCTCTTTCTTTTACATCATATTTACTACGAACAACATCCCTTAAACTTTCCTTCGCATTATGGTAAGTGAGTTCTTATTGATATTCGTTGAAAAACAGGCCCTCAAGTTTACACTTCTTTCCTTTATTTGGCGTTAAGTTATTTGTTTGTTTTCTGTAATCATGGTTTGTACACATAACCCTGGAAGTAAAGGCTTTGGTGAACCGAAATTCTGAGTGTGTGTGAATGATAAAATGATTGTGAGAATTTCACGTCCCGAAACCACGATGTTATTTATAGAGATGACGTAGTGGAGCACTCTAAATGTTTCTACCACCGTGGTTTCTTTAACGTGCTTCTAAATTTAGCACACGGGCCTATTTTCCCTTCTATTTAGGTGTGGCCACCACGACCGGGACTCGATGTCGCCACCTGCCGGTCAGCAATCGAGCACCGTGACTACCACACTACCGTGGCGGGTGAGTGCGGATTGTTTACTGGCTTACCGATTGTCAGCAGTAGTGATCCTGTGTCCTCCGTTTTCGTCCCTGTGTTTTCTTATTGTCGTACAAATTGGGAATGCCTATGCCTCCACCCTTGCCAAGTTATCTGGAGTGTCACTGTATTTCGTAACGCATATTTGTAGATGGACGTTATCTAGATCCCAAACAAGACTCCTCCGCTTCTTGTGGCTTGGAGGGTCGATCATTCGCAAACATCGTTACTTACCGAAACGGAATGGCAGTTAGTGCTATCTGCCATCACTGTGGCAGCGAGAAAACCATTGCACACGCTCTCTGCCATTGTCCTCACTGCAGCTCCCAGGGACAACAGCTCTCATCAACGTTATTACGGTTGGAAGACCGGCCACTTTCCGAACAATCCATTTTGGATTGCCAGGACGTTCGAGCTTTCAAACTGAAAGTGACGAAGGCACTGCTGGTGTTTCTGCAGTGAACCAGACTCTCCAAACGAATACGACACTTCCGTGCTTCAGCACGCGTTCGTTTTTTTTTTTTCCTGTCTATTTTAACCATTTATCTTTCATTTTTTTCTTTTTTTACCCTTACCCCTTCTCCGGTGCAGGATAGCGAACCGAAAAATTTTCATCTGGTTAATCTCCCTGCGTTTCACTTAACCTTAAAGAGACTAAATTCGTACAGCTCAATCAATTCCTTAATGGCAGATTCACTCTGTCTCCTTAAGTCCGCAGGTTGTATACTTAGATATACAACCTGCGAATGTTTCAAATCGGTGACCTACAAATTGTCACTAACTGTCCCTGAATGTAATTTTTCCTCTAAGTGCCGAGTACCTTAGGTGGGCTGGACTGTTGTATGCTGTCATCGTCGTTTGGCGTAACGATGCGTAGCACGCGCTCGCACCAAGAAGAAGTGTTTTTCCTCTTGTTCTTCAAGCACTTTGATTATGATAAGTGAACGCACGATTGGCCCAAGCTAAGTTTTCTTCCTCTTAACTGTTCTTTGAGCTCCTTGATTTTGATAAGGGAACGTGCGCTCGCGCGAAAAAGTCTTCTTCTTCTTGTTCTTCGAGCACCTTTATGAGGACAAGTAGACGCGCGATCCCGCCCAAGTGAAGTGCGTTCGTGCCAAGAAGTCCGAAGTTCTTCCTCTTGTTCTTCGAGCAGCTTGAAGATGGTCACTTCATCAGCATCAAGAAAAAACTGGTGCGCTTGGCGTAACGCAGGCATAACATTTATAAAAAAATTGGCAGATACCACATATATTTGAAATAAATGTTACACGAAGCATGTGGAGGGAAGGTGACCGTGTTGTAATTTTTTTTTCAATGACAGGTTATCAAACGACGCGAATATTTCTACAAATGTTCCACGCGCAGACATACGTTGAACAGTTGCAGATGTTTATATAATCAGTTGTTTGCTCTTGTACAACGATTGCAACAGGAACATGAGTATTAGCAACACCAGAAGCGATAAGCTAATATGAAGCGCTACTAGGACTCGCGAGAATGGTTGCCCTTCACACGGCTGCAAACATACACTTCATGGGATGGCACCGAAGTACAGTGGACGTCAGCCCGACGTGACGGCTGTGTCATAGGAGTACATATGTATTGTTTATAAATATAGATAGCCAGCACTGCCACCACAATCGAAATTTCGCGAACGCTAGGGCCCATTTGAAAAGTAGTTCCAAAACCTGACATGACTTTACGTTAGAATCCTTGATTGATTTATTTGTGGGGTTTAACATCCCCAAACCACCATATGATTATGAGATACGCCGTAGTGTAGAACTCCGGAAATTTTTACCGCCTGCGGTTCTTTAACGTGCTCCCAAATATCAGCAGGGCCTACAGCGTTTTCGCCTCCATCGGAAATGCAGCCGCCGCAGCCGGAATTTGATCCCGCAACCTGCGGGTCAGCAGCCGATTACCTTAGCCACTAGACCACCGTGGCGTGGCGTTAGAATCCGTGGTTGTCGCGCAGATTGCTTGGGTTTGATTTCTGCTGGAACCCTGACATTTATTCTATGCATTCGACGGGTCAACGGTGCCGATGTCAGGCTTTTCTTAACTCTCACGCGTTAAAGCTACCCACCTGAGTTCTCGTCGGTACTGGGTAGATAGATAGATAGATAGATAGATAGATAGATAGATAGATAGATAGATAGATAGATAGATAGATAGATAGATAGATAGATAGATAGATAGATAGATAGATAGATAGATAGATAGATAGATAGATAGATAGATAGATAGATAGATAGATAGATAGATAGATAGATAGATAGATAGATAGATAGATAGATAGATAGATAGATAGATAGATAGATAGATAGATAGATAGATAGATAGATAGATAGATAGATAGATAGATAGATAGATAGATAGATAGATAGATAGATAGATAGATAGATAGATAGATAGATAGATAGATAGATAGATAGATAGATAGATAGATAGGCGCCAAAATTACTCGCACTACGCAAAGGAAGCGCGCGAGAAATAAAGAGAGAAATGGAAAAAAAGAAGAAAACAGAAAGAGAAACAAATAGATAAACAAGAGAAAGAACTAATAGAAATAAATAGATATATAAAGAGAGAATAAAATGGAAAAGAGGAAAAGAAAGGAGGTGCCCATCCTTCAGACGGCACATTTATTGCGAAATAATTTTAATTTGTGGGTTTTTTTTTTCAGACTTACTGGTAGGAATGAATAGTGGTTTATCATGTCTGTTGTTAGGTTTTAAATATTTGTTTGAACTTTACTCTTAAGCACAAGGCGTTTGTAAGCACTTTATTTACTATCCATGACGTGAGACAGTTGATTCTGAAATTTTAGCCTATAAATCAGGACGCACGAGATATTGAACACCGATGTAAACTGTTCCGCTCTCCCCTTGATTTTTAATATTTTTTTGCCACTGAAGAAATCTTTTCAAGCAGCTCACTTTCATACATGATTGGCGTCCGCAAGAGGGGATGACTGTTTTATTATTTCTTTCTTCAGTGCTGCCCCGCCACGGTGGTCTAGTGGCTAAGGTACTCGGCTGCTGACCCGCAGGTTGCGGGATCAAATCCCGGCTGTGGCGGCTGCATTTTCGATGGAGGCGGAAATGTTGTAGGCCCGTGTACTCAGATTTGGGTCCACGTTAAAGAACCCCAGGCGGTCAAAATTTCCGGAGCCCTCCACTACAGCGTCTCTCATAATCATATGGTGGTTTTGGGACGTTAAACCCCACAAATCAATCAATCAATCTTTTCTTAAGTGCTTAATCTCGATTCATCGCTTCTGCAAGTTGTACCCTTATCTGCTAGAGCCACTTCTTTAGGGATTCGCACAGTTTTCGTTCCAACATGCTATCGCGCAGATATCTTATCCTATCTCCCAGATTCATCGGCAACAAAAGAGGTGCATTCCTCCATATAAACGGGGAACTCAATAAATAGCCGCGTTTGCTCCCAATTTGTTTTGAAGTGAATAGTAGTAGTTTAGAGAGGGGCGTTGTAAAACTAAGAGAAGACAATCTTGCTCGCCCATCTTGCAGAAACTTCATACATATGCCGTATATTAACCTTAACAGGGTTATAGTGGCATATTGGAATATATAAATGTGTTGTTCGTCATATGACACTACGCATTAGTACACATCGGTCGTTACAAACAAATAAGTAAATCAGTAAACAAGAGATCAAACAGTTGTTGAGTATTATGCGTATTATGAAACGTTATGTGGGTCGTTACAAACATACCGGCGCCCCTGGCACTCTGGCCTTTGGCGGCAATTTTCGGAAGCAAACACCTAACTACCAGCCGGTGTTCGGCTGCCGACACTAGAGCAGTGGACCAACATTAATAATTCGCAGTGACTGGCGGCGCCTCCGAAGGAGCAACGTGCTTGCGCTGCTGAAGTGTCCGCACGTCAAAGGGCACGTGCTCGAAAGGGAGCCAGCCGTCGCCGTAGGGCTCCACTCGGCTGTCGGCGCTCATATCAGCAGCAGTGAACGAGAAGGGGAGAAGAAGAGCGCGCGGCGCAAGAAGCCGCCAGCAAACAAGGCCGCGGGAGCCCAGGTGCGCGTCTCGTCAGTGGGCCCAGGCTCCCAGGTAGGTAGCGCGGTGTTTGTCTAGAGAACGTTCCACCCGGAGATCATTCTGATTAACAACAGCAGCCCGAGGCGAGGAACGGCGCTTTCCAAGACAGCGCGTTTCGACAGGCAACAAAACTCGCGAGAACCGACAGGCAAGACATAAAAAAAAGAATGCATATAAGATCCACGGGGCCTCTTTTGCATTCTGCGCCAGTGGGGGGGGGGGGGGGGGGGGAGGGCTTCGCGCGGTCTCCGCTCACGTCCCGGGCTCCAATCGTGCCTCGAGGTGGCAGCAACAACTGCGCCAGCATCAGCCGCCCCCGGACGACTCTCTGTTTGGTTAGCGAACGGCACCGAAAGTTTCCCGTGGCACACGGAGATATTTTTGTGTTTGGACTCCAGCCCGAGAAATCGGGGCGACAGCGTACAGCCCGTATTTATCCGTCGTCCCCAAGGACAACAACAACAAAGCAAGAACTGCGCGCGTCCAACTTTTTGGACCCGCACGGGATGCGCGCATCCCATTGTTTTTCCTCTCGCGGCGCGAGGTGCGCTCCACCGGTGCGTTGTTATTCAAACGGTGTTACCGCTTCCACGCCACGGCCCAGAGAACGCACACTCTTGCCGCCCCCGCCCCCCTATCATGGTGAAGAAGGCACTCGCTCTACAAGCATGCGTCAGCGAGACGCTCGGGCGCACCATTGCGGGCCGCCAGAGGGTCATTGTCACGCAGCGATAATTCTTATCGGAAACCAGAATCTTTCGGGACTCTGTGGTCCGTTTTTCGTCGCACTCGCGGTGACTGTGGGCGGATCGCGGCGTAGTTGATGCGCCGTTTCCTCCTAGGCGCTCTTCTTGTTTCTAAGCCCTCGCCCTCGAGTGTCTCCTCGGCTAACACGCGTTTTCCTTTAATAGGTCCAGCGGAGCCAGTCAGCCTGCAGAGAAGAGCCGGCGCAGCCTTGATAAAGGCGCCTTTCGGGACACCCGCGGTACCAGTGTGCGAAACTCGTCCCTGCAGACGCGACTGAACCTACCAGACGGGCGTCATGAATGCTTCGGCGTTGAGCGCGCTTCTCCTGCTGCTCGTCCTGCGGGCGGCGGCGGACTGCGTCTTCCGTGGCCACTGCGCCAACGACGAAGACACGGACAAGGCTATTCCGTGCGCGGTGCGGCAGAAACCCGCGCCCATAACCGACGATTCTGCGTGGAGGCTCTTCTCCGACGTTTGCCCACAGCTGGCCGCCGAGGTGAAGGTCGACCGCGCCGTGTGCTGCGAAATGTCCCAGGTGCAAGATCTCGCCCGCGAGCTCGAGCAGCCCGCGCGACTCGGCATGACCAAGTGCCCCGCCTGCATGCTCAACTTCAAGGACTTGATGTGCCGTATGACGTGTTCCCCGAAGCAGTCGCAGTTCCTGGCGGTCAACGCCACGGCCAAGGCTGGCTCCGGCCCCCACGTCGCTGAAATGGTGTACGCTCTGCGGCCCGATTACGCGCACGGCGTCTACAACTCGTGCAAGGATGTGCGCAGTGTTGTGCTCGGTATCAAACTCATGACGCTCATGTGCGGTGGCCGCGTTATTGGCTGCTCGCCTCAAAAGTGGCTCGATTTCCTTGGTTCTACATCGGCCGAGGGCGGCTACTCGCCCTTCAAGATTCACCATGTCATTACCGAGCAACCGGTGGCTCCCTTCGGCCAGCCTTTGACGCCCCTCGGGGCTCCGTTCCTGATGCCTTGCTAAAAATTGACTTTTCATGTACACCACTCGATTTTATAATGTAAAAATAAACAACTTCAGAGCTTCCGTGTTCTTCTTTTTGTGACCAACGCTCGCATGTTGAGCAGCTACGCTTTTGAAGCTCCACTGCGATGTAAGTGCTGCGATGCGCACAAATCAGTGCTTCTCGCCGATCAGGAAACTGCGTCACTTTACGCTCTATAAGCGATGTGCAATGCATTTCAATGCTTGTCTTGGCATTCGCAATGTTCCCTGTGGCACTTGATTGTTTTTGTATGTATGCAGGTAAACTTCTGTTTATAATGATATAGGTTAATTTCACTATGTCGTGAAGTATGGCTTGTAGTGATACTCCAAACCGGATGTGAGTGACGTCAACAATATGGTTCTGAATTATTAGATGTGAAGCATTTCTAAGCGAACTTCAGCAACATTTGCATTGAGTCTATCTATCTATCTATCTATCTATCTATCTATCTATCTATCTATCTATCTATCTATCTATCTATCTATCTATCTATCCGCCTACGACATTTAGCTCTCCGGGCCGTTTCAATAATGGTATTGATACCGAAATTGGTATGGCATAACATGACGTTATGACTGGGAACTCATGCTGGTCTTGCAACGAAAATCATAACATGTATATCGTGTCACATTTAATGGTCTTGCTGCTCTTGCGGTGGTTTCGTTCACATGACATTGCAAAAGTGGTATGGTATGGTATGGTAGTACTGCAAGGCAAACGTAAGTGACAGACCCTTACGTGAAAATTATGACATGCATGTTATGTAAGTCATGACTACACGACACGCTCATGGTGCGCTCGCGGTCGTTTCACTAGCTCCACGTAAACCAAATGTGGTATTACGATTCATTGATCAATTGATATATGGGGTTTAACACCCCAAAACCGCCATATGATTATGAGAGACGCCGTAGTGGAGGGCTCCGGAAATTTCGACCACCTGGAGTTTTTTAACGCGCACCCAAATGAGAGAACACGGGTTTACAACATTTCCGCCTCCAAATATTTGGTATTACGGGACGTGAATGAATGACGAATGTATATGACACGTCCAAACATGATAGTCATGATATGCGTATCATGTAAAACATGACTACATGCTACGCTCATAGCTTGCTCTCGGTCGTTTCGCTAGCTCCACATATACCAAATTTCGTGTTACGTGACGTGAATGGATGACGAACACAACTGTCAGGTGCAAACATGGCAGTCGTGACATTCAAGTCATGTACGGCATAGTTTACGTCTGCCTCGTAATGTTGTGCTGATTTTAAAGTGGCTTATCAAGCTTCCTCATTCGTGCTTCTCATATCATCGATTTCCACGGTACATGGAATCTGCCCCTTTTCGAATGTGCTAGGTCTAAGTCTCTAATAGTAATGTCTGTGATTTTACGCGCCAAAAGCGATAAGGTTGAGGCGTAGCACAGCAGGGGACTCCGGATTAATTTCAGCTACCTGGTGTACTTTAATGCGCACTTGCGTCGCGCACTACGCGGACTTTGTCATTTCGCCTCTATTGAAATGCAGTCGCCGCGACCGGGATTTAATTACCCCTCAACCTTCGGGTCGGCAGCCGAGCACGTAACCACTGCTCCACTACGGCGGACTAGTTCTGAGCGACTCTGACCCAGCAGATGGAAGAGTAGAGAGAAAGATGATCTATGGAAATTTTGCACGCGCCATCCTCTATACGCGCCATCCATAGAGGATGGCGCGTGCACCACGATATATTCCTGCCTAATGAGCGCTGAATGTATACCCCTTCCTGACATGACTTAAATGATAACTCTTCTATATAACGCACCATCGATGGTAGATTTCTTGCCTGCAGCTCATTATCTCCAAGACTAGAACCAGAGGCCAAGTGAAGTGTTTCTGGATTGTATAGAAGACAAAGAATACAATGACAGAAGTAGTGAAGGTCATCAGTTTGCCAAATTGGAAGGACAGTAGTTAACGGGGAATTAACGAAGAAACAAGTTTATTACGACCCTAAACGGCTCCGTATATGGTGCGTAATGGGTTAGAATATTTAAATAAAGGTTAATGGTTTCTGTTGCGTCTTCGTTCGACTGCATATGCAAGTATCACGGACACGTGACGTCAGTTACTTACCCTTTGTCATTTTGGACGGGATGTCACCACAGTTATTATTTGTGCTGTCACCAGAATTGCTCCTCCGTTACGCATGCGGTACACTGCCTGTAAAACCGTGTTTTGAACTAAATGGCTTTCCTGGAAGATTCGTTATCATGACTGCGCACATCTATCTATATGGATTCGCGAGTTAGTAGGGGGCCGCATTAGTGCGGAACTGACTTACGTTAGTATCGAAAAAGTTAATTAGCTTAGCTCAGAGCTTGTCTAAGTTGAAATGACAATGGTTACTTTGTGTACGCAGTTTCATATGTGCGCAACACCACCCTTACGTATCCCGTGCTTCACGCAGCACAGTCTATTCTTGAATCATATTCCTTTCCAGCATGACCAGGCCCGTCACTATAGGCAAATTGTAAGCAGCACAGCTTGCCTGTGACATAACGGGTGTAATTAATTAGTTCTCGATCATAGGAATGTAGTTGTTCATGGTGATATCTTGCACGGCATCGCAAATGAACACCTGGAAGCTGTTTTTAGATGCTGTACACTTTCATGTGCGGGGGTTTGCGCTGATAATCAGCTAAGCAATCGTATACTGAGAGAGAGCCTGCTGGTGATATTCAAACGATTGCCAAAGGTAGACGAAAAATTGGTATGAAGCAGAACTACACAGTATAGCGCATATGTGCTGTGCAAGAAACACCCGTGGGATAGTGGCGCTTTTTACATTATGTGATTACCCACGAAAGCTATACAACCAAACTTGCGCGGGTGTACAAACATCCAGTTAACTTATATACACAAACTGCATAGTCAGTCGGTCATAATTGATAGGATTACAAGCCTTGCATCTCCACAAATCCTTAATCCTTCTGTCTTTAAATCATCGCAACCATGCAGGGCGTCGTTCCCAGATGGCCGCTGATGATCTTTATCCCCGAATTAACTTTAACTATCGTGCGCCTTGAAGGTGACTTTTCTATGTGTCACTGCCACATGATGGAACGAAGTTCCAAAACGTTGTTTTGTTGGCATGTGGCAGGTGGGCACTCACTTGCCCTCGGCCTTCTTGGGGCTTAATTCAGTCATATGGGGAAAACACTAAGAAAAAGAATTACCGCTCGTGAACGATAATTCGCGATCAGCAAGCTGAGTCTGATCGAGTCCAGGTGAGTAATATTTTGGCGAGTGTGAGTCCGGCTCAGGAAACTTTTGGTGAGTATACGAGTGAGTCCAAAGCACAACATATATTTCTTGAGTGAACCAGAATGAGCTCAACTTTCTTTTTTTTTTTTTGCTGACCTATATATGGTCCTATTTATTCATCTTCAGCATTGCTATATCAGCCTTACGTGGAATCCTGTTTATACTGACGTCTACTCACACAAATTTCAAGGCAGTAATCTTTCATGCACCATGTCAATATTTATTGGGCAGAATCGTGAATTACATAGGGGGTGCCTTGAGTTAGTTGGTCAATTTTTTGTTTGTTTGTTTGTTTGTTACGAATGATGTATCTGTAGAAATTCTTTGTTGCAGATATACATATAATTCCATAGTGTGCGCGCCATGTCGAGTGCCGAACACGAAAAAGTCCCAGTAACAGGAATTTCCACGAACTAAGTCCTGCATTTCCTGTTTACGCGTACATGAGATCATGACTTTGTGGGAGACCTTGCAGACTGGTCTTGCGGGAGTGGTCCCAGTTATGCAAGAGGTGTCGGCATGGAGCACTGCAATAACCTAAAATAGTGCAGGGGCAACTTTTTTGGCACTAGTTCACAGCACCTATATAGTTGTGCATGGTCTCTTAGTGCATAATTGACACTCTCGTGAGTTTATATGGGAAAGTATTGTAGGTGAAAGGAATGCGTGCATGGATTTTCTAAATTGTGTTGACGATATATCCCGAACGGCTCTAAAGGCTGGATCGCTCCTTGTGTGGTAGTTACGCGGACTTCGAGCATGTCCTGTGAGGCTTTGCCTCAGTTGCCGGTCCTTCTTTACACCTAGAGGAAATTAAGAAGCTGATCAAGGCTCAGGACTTCACCTCTCAAATCCTGGCCATCCCGAGGGCCCGCGCGAGGTCGGTCATGTTTAACGTGACCGTCCCCGAGTGAGCCTAGCCAGGCGAGGCTGAGTTAACTCGAGTCTATTGTGGACACAGCAATGTTGTTTCACGCACTCACTCACCAGTCGCATGTATGATGGCAAACACAAACTCGCTCTCACACTGAGTCCTTGAAACTGCATGGCATTCTTAAAATAAGTTCACATTAATTGTTCGGAGAATGATGGTGATAGTTTTAGAAGTACATTATCCCCTCGATCATGCTGGGACTTGAGGTATGCTGGGACTTGAGTGGACGCAGTGTTGCCGTCTGCCGTCAGTGCCCGAGTGTCGCAGTAAGTCTAACTATACGTGCCTGCTATACATGGCAGCACTCACTGCACGGGAATCTAAGGCTTGCTAGTTTAAGCGTAATCGAAGAGACTCATGCTACGATGACGTCACTTTAGCTTAACTGATTAGCTGAAGAGCGAAATGGCATGGCATATATGCACACGGTGAGAAGCAGTGGGGATATGCGAATATTTGAAAATTTCGAATAACGAATTGAAAAGCGTTCTATTCTATTCGGTACTCGAATCGAGTGCATATTCGAAAGTCCGAATACTTTTTTTAATAATCAGTAATGGCAGCAAATGTCCGGAGGGACGAGACGTTCGAACAGCGAACTTTTCTGGTTTTCATCTTCGAATGACCAAAATGTATGCAGGCTATGTACTTATGGGAATATCGACGTTATATAATAATTTTGCCTAAAGTTCCTGTGTCGTGGTAGCAACGGGGTCATAAACACACTCTGTTCACAGTGACATTCACGATGAAGTTAACTCACGTAAATTGCTTAATGTTTACGTAAAGGCTGCTGATGAAGTACAATCATAATGCTGTCGCTGCTCTATTTAAGCCTGCAGTTACGAAATATTTTGGAGGCTCTTATTTCTGCTGTATACCAGCTTGCCTCAGTCTGAATACTATAGTAATATTTTTTTCGTTTCGAAGTAATCTTAATGTTTCTTTTTTAAAGCTTGCGAATAGTTCTTTCAAATAAAATGCTGAAAAATTCGCTGGCGTTTCGAAAGTTGTTACTATACCACTCGAAAGCTTGTTTGAAAATGTTTGCCCTACCATTCGAGCACTATTCGAAGAATATTCCGTGAGCACTCGATATTTGACGGTGTCATCTCTATTCGATCAGTATTCGACTCGGTTCTAAAATTCACTGTTTGCGCATCCTCACTAACTAGCCATCACAACTATAATGTCCTCCAAAATCATAGTGTCTAAAAAAAATTCAGGTTTTCTTATGCCGTGCTCCAAGGTGACAAAAAAAAAGCCATTCGCTTTTTCTGTTGAGTCGATGTATCACATCCCTCCGGAAGCCTTATGCACCTGACTCAATTTCCCGCTGCCTCCAGGATCACTCGATTCTGCACTGCCTCCGAGATAGTGCTCGGATAGTGTTCCAATCACATCATCTTTCTTCTTACTGACGCAAACTATTCTACTCTTTCCCTCTTTTACGCCCCTTTTCGCCTTCCCATGCACAGGTTTGCAAACCAGAGCCTTCCTCTGGTTAACCTCCCTGTCTTTCGTTTATCTTTCTATCTCTCCCCCAGATCGGCCCACCATTGACCCAGCTACGATGACTTCTTGTGTAGAGGTTGTTGAAAATAAAGGAGGAAGAAGAGGTAGCGGGCACGAGCACAAGCCTCGAGGCGCTGGCTCGCTCAGTTGTTCCGTTTATTTTCGATGTAGCCAGACAATCGGGTCAGAGTCCCTTTCTTCGTTTCTCACAGTTCGTTCTAATTTTTTTTTCTTTTTACTCACAAGTGTGAGAAACGAAGAAGAAGACCCACCCCTTCTTCCTTCTTTATTTGCAACAGAAGTCATCGTGTGATGTAAGGCCACTGTAGTAACGTCACGCTGTCGGGAATTGGGGCAAGAACCTTTGTAAACCTGCTTGATAGCAGCTTTTTGTTCTTGTCTACGTGTTCGTTATCTTACTGTAACGAATGCCAAAAATATAAACGAATGGTGATCTGTGATTTTCGGGTAATGCAAAGTTACCTTCTGCTTTAATAAGAAGGAAAGCTATGGGAATGCAAATGTTAACGTGAGGAAATAATTCCGCGTACACGAATAGCGGCAATCTGCAACGTTACACGCCAGTTCAAAACATCCTGGCCTTCGTGACCTTCCAACTCACATGCACACCGTGGGGCTGACATCTTGCAACGATGCAC
This sequence comes from Rhipicephalus microplus, assembly GCF_013339725.1. Classification (NCBI taxonomy): domain Eukaryota; kingdom Metazoa; phylum Arthropoda; class Arachnida; order Ixodida; family Ixodidae; genus Rhipicephalus; species Rhipicephalus microplus. Next base: position 110,863,892 of record NC_051172.1, on the reverse strand, counting down.
CTATAAGATTTTTCTCGTGACATAAATAGTACAGTCGTTTATTATGACGTCATAATTAGAATTTCCTGGACAGTAATAGATTACTCTAACCGCCTGCCCCGTTACAGCCTGTCAAAATGACTGATCGGGCGAGTTGGAGATTCATTATACTTGGAATAGAAGCGCACAACTAAAGCAAGGACTTCAGCAGACAAGGACAAGCGTGAGCTATCAACTGAAAGTTTATTCAGAAAGCTATTGCAGTTATATACTGACAGATGAGAGTTCTGTAGTAGCATACGATAAGAGAAACAATTGATTGATATGTGGGGTTTAACGTCCCAAAACCACCATATGATTATGAGAGACGCCGTAGTGGAAGGCTCCGGAAATTTCGTCCACCTGGGGTTCTTTAACGTGCACCCAAATCTGAGCACACGGGCCCACAACATTTCCGCCTCCATCGGAAATGCAGCCGCCGCAGCCGGGATTCAAACCCGCGACATGCGGGTCAGCAGCCGAGTACCTTAGCCACTAGACCACCGCGGCGGGGCCGATAAGAGAAACAACAAAAATATAAAAAAACAACCAGTGAAAAATATAACTGCCATGCTTTGCCAAAGCCCGCATTATTTTGCAGAAATTACTTAACGACTACGCATGTGTCACTTTCCAAGAACGCAAACGCTTTTTCCGACTGGACAATCGATGGTTTACTCACACAAGTCAAGTGGTCTCGTCCTATGCTTACGGCCGTGTTAACCAATCTGCATTCGTAGCAATAGGGACCCTGTTCTACGTCGTCGTTGGGGAGATAAAGCACCATCACCGCTGTGACTAGACGTTTTAAAGCTCCTCGTGCGTCATCCTCGGGCGCGTCAGCTCGTCTATCGCATCAGATGACGGGCAGCTGATGAGATACGGCTCCGGAAGACCTTCGGCACATCCATATGCACGTCGACCTCTGCGCAGGCGCGAGCCGCGCAGAATTGTACACGACACGTGATTCTCTCGAATACCTTCTTCTGGTGCTGAGATATATTGTGATTTCTGCGCTGTTGTTTGTTCTGTATGGCAGTTCCTCGAATTAATATTCAAGAGGCGCACTCGGTCTTCGACAACCCGTGTGGCACCGTTTCTTTTGTTGGATCCGAGTGCGCACTGACCCTCCTGCTTTATAGTTCGCCCCTTAAGGCCGCTAAGAGTTTATGTGCGTTCAGCAACATAGTTACTCACCGAGTTTTTGCTTGAAACATTTTTTGCAGAGTTCGCAGCCCCGTCTACAGCCATAGCGCCGAGGTGCGTGTATGCGCGTGTGTCGTGCTGCGTATCCAGTGCTGTATCATCCTGCCAGGGGTCTTGACGAATGGGTCTGCGCATGAGTCTAGCCAGGACTTCTCATGAAGGACGACAGCTGGCTTTCGGAAAGATCATTCGTCATTATTAAATAAGCTTAGCCCAGCATGAAAAAGAAAATAGACCGACGGCTTGGAACAAGATGGGACAGGCGCCACCCGTGGTGCGTTCGTTTCTTTCTCGCGTATGTTCTTTATGAAAAGGCCTTCCCTCTCTCGCTCTTCCATTCAGAATCAATCAAAGGTATGTTTGAGAAGGATCACATGCAGGAACTACCTTGCGCGTTCAAGATCGATGTTTGTCGCCAGCCCATCTCTCTTCTGAAAGTAAAAGTCGATACTGTGTGGCATGGCCAGGAATCCCAGACATTGTGGCAGTTGATGAAGTGTCCCACCAGGTGCCACCACTGAGTCGAAAATTGTGCCCGCGCTGCGTTTCTCGAACCAGTGGTGAAGTGAACTCATTGACACATTGTACTTTTTTCTGCTCTCACCCCCGCCCCCCCCCCCCCCCGCACCCCGTCCTGAGCATTGTGTCTCCCTTCGCTCGACGCACGCCTTGGCAGGCGTCGTCTCTCCCCATCGCTAGATTGGGGACGACGTTCGAATACGCACGGACACTGCCACAAGCCCCAATGTCAGCCAGCATGTTTCTAGCCCAGATGATGATTTAAAATAAGCACGCTCCCAAGAATATACCTTTTTGCGGCCTTGGCGAAATAAAAAAAAAAGTCTGGCTTTTTGACTGAATGCCTATGTAACCAATAGGTTCTAATAACAACGTGTCTACGAGAATATATGAACAAAATCGAAAGGTAACCCACGCAAAAATACACCGTCTCAATATGTAGCACGAGCTCACGTAGATGTCACGCCGCTAGAACGCCGCGGAGTGTGCTGCATATATATAGTCCAATTTTCCGTAGAATTATCGCGATGCGGCGCTCGAACAAAGCATCCGTTCACGCGGATTTGTTTCTGTTGCTAAATAGCTATGTTGCTGGTTTAAGGATAGTGATTACCTACGAAGCCTTGACGAAGAAACAATATCGGCGCATAGTTTAGTGACCTTGAAATGTAATTTTTGAACTGGTTATTTGCGTACAAATAACCCGTCTTGAAGGTTGGTTGTCTAGTTATTTGCTCTTTGCTTTGTTTCGAACTGCCCTCTCGTGTAGCTTCGTTTTCAAACAGCCTCGAATAACCCGTCCTGAAGGTTGGTTGTCTAGTTATTTGCTCTTTCCTTTGTTTCGAACTGCCCTCTCGTGCAGCTTTGTTTTCAAACAGCCTCGAAAGGCTCAATAGTAGCGTAAAGAATATATATATATATATATATATATATATATATATATATATATATATATATATATATATATATATACATATATATATATATATATATATATATATATATATATATATATATATATATATATATATATATATATATATATATATATATACATACCGGCATCTCCCAGGAAGCTCACAAGTCTCGCTACGACTCAACCTCAACACACCGTGCTGTCACGTTTTCCCCAGGATACGAAGTTCTGTGGACTCCCGTGCGTGTGCCCAGCTTATGTGAAAAATTCCGCAGTCGATTTATAGGGCCTTATACGGTGATTGAACAAAGGCCCCCGTTCATTACCGTATCTCACCACTTAACGCTCCCTCCGACCACCGTTGCCATGGGACAAAAATTGTGCACGTTTCTCGGCTGAAACTGTATACCCGACGCAATTCCTAATGTCGTCTCTCACGCGGCCAGGGGGCCGCTTCCAGCGTGACGGGGAATTAGTGTGAGCGTAGTCGCCGACTCTTCTTTATCAATTGGACGTGTCATCATCATCTGTATAATTCCTCATCTGTAGATACCATCATCAGTGTGTGCCAGCTCGAACTCGTCTCGAATTAAGCTCTTCTTCATAATATATATATATATATATATATATATATATATATATATATATATATATATATATATATATATATATATATATATATATATATATATATATATATATATATATATATATATATATATATACGCCCCGCTGCGGTGGTCTAGTGGCTATAGGTACTCGGCTCCTGACCCGCAGGTCGCGGGATCAAATCCCAGCTGCGGCGGCTGCATTTCCGATGGAGGTGGAAATGTTGTAGGCCCGTGTGCTCAGATTTGGGTGCACGTTAAAGAACCCCAGGTGGTCGAAATTTCCGGAGCCCTCCACTACGGCGTCTCTCATAATGATATGGTGGTTTTGGGACGTTAAACCCCACATATCAATCAAATCAATATATATATATATATATATATATATATATATATATATATATATATATATATATATATATATATATATATATATATATATATTATATAGTGGTGGAGAGTGCTGCCCCATTCCTGCGCCCTCTCGCGCCCTCGGACAACCCCAGCGTCTTCTAGAACACATCCCCGCAGCTCCGTTCAGGCCGCCGCTTAACCGACCTTGGTTCGGTAATGTCGCAAGCCGACCAGCCCAGCGCAGCAGCTGCGCCACCGCTCCCACCGCCAAGAAACCCTTCTCACCTGGTCACCAGCCCTCAAAAGGATTCTCCGCTGTTCGCAGGGCTTCCGGGTGAGGACGTGGAAGACTGGCTCGAGGGGTATGACCGCGTGAGTGCCATCAACAACTGGGATGAGCCTGTGAAACTCACCCATGTTGCACTCTGCTTGAGCGGCGTCGCAAAAACGTGGTTTTTAAACCACGCTACAGATTTTTTGACATGACCCGCCTTTTCGCGCCAGCTCCGCCAGATCTTCCCCAACCCGTCAGTGCGCTCGGATATCACCAAGAAAAGGGTTGGTGCACGTGTTCAATGCCCCGGCGAGTCTTACACTTCTTACATTGAAGATGTTCTCGCCCTTTGCCGCCGCATCGACAACCATATGGCAGAAAACGACCATGTGCGCCACCTGCTAAAAGGCATTGCGACTGTCGCTTTTAATGCGCTTGTGGTGCAGAATCCCCAGACCGTAGCCGATGTTGTAGCTACCTGTCAGCGCCTCGAAGAGCTTCAAACCACTCGGGTGCAACCTGATATGCCTGATCTCAGCTCGAGTCACGACACAACAGAGCTGCGTGCATTGATCCGCTCTATCATCCGCGAGGAACTTCATGCACAGGCTTCACCTCGCCACCTTGATATTCGAACGACGCCACCTGCTACTAGTTTACGCGACGTCGTGAGGGAGGAACTGGCCTTGATCACAGGCACACCAGTTCCGTGCTCACACCCCGTGCCCATGCCAAGTTATGCTCGCATTGCTGCAACGACGCCTGCGCCCCATCAAAGCCTGGCCTCGATGACTGTCACACCTGTTCCGAGTTCATATCCTGTGGCCATGCCAACTTATGCTCAGGTTGCTACTAGGACACCTGCACCCCAGCACAGCCTGAAGCACCCCAGCACTGCACCCCAGCATTGTTGGTGGTTGCCTGAAGAGTACTTGTGTCATCCGAAGTAGCACCTGGGCTTTTGTTTTCATCGTTGGCAGTGAGGTTGTATACTAGATTCACGTCACTTTCATCTTTTGATTGATGAATACCAGACGCTTCTACAAAAGACTTTTCTTCACAAGATGCTGATTGTGAATGCTTCTGTCTTTGTTGAGCTGCTGATCTGAATACTTTGACCGAATAAGATTTCTGTGAACATTCGTTGTCTGGTTTGATTTCGCGCGGATTTACTAACTCATCATGCGTAAATGCGACGGTCTTATGAGGTGCTTCCTCAGGTTTATCAGTAATGTTGATGACAGGTTATACCAAGTTAGTTTGCAAGGTACGCATTCTGCACGAAGTAATAAATGCACCTGGGTCATAAATAGTGGATTCAAATCTTTCATGCAGCGAAGAGTTAAGCATTGACCATATTTGCACTGATGAGGAACCAGGTGGAAGGTTGTGAAAACGATCCCATGGTCTTTCCGTTAGCACGTGACTAGCTTCACATGACGGGAATTGTAAATCCATGCTCCGTGGTCGAATGCGTGAAGGCTGCTTATGACTGCGATGATTGAGTTTGAATGCACTGAGAGTGCGTGTGCTAATCGAATCTTCATTATAGTCTTGAAACCAGATGATCATTGCTTCTTTTATCTTTTGCCAAGACTCGTCGTTCTCGAATATATGAGTGAGGTAAAATTTAAATGCCTCTCTGGTGACGTAGTTGCTGAAGTTCGTAACCATTTCCCGTTCCGACCAAGATGCAGCGGTAGCGTGGAGCTTGAACAGGTCGAACCAGTCCTGTACAGGTCCATCGTCCGCTGCTCCGGTGTACTTGGGGATGCTAAGGTCAGTCGATGATTCTGGCATGATGTTGGTCGCTGCGTGCGGCCAGGAGATGATTCCGAAGTCGATGTGTGGTCAGGGCATCTTGTTGAGAACTGTGTCGACGATGAGACATGGCGTCAGTCAGAACACCAGTTTATTCTGTCCTTTCGTCTTCCTCATCTTCCTTCTTCCCCACAATCACCTGTGAAGCGTCATATATATATATATATATATATATATATATATATATATATATATATATATATATATATATATATATATATATATATATATATATATATATATATATATATATATATTGAGACCTAACAGACAATAATGCCAAGGAAAGTATAGGGAATGTTATTAGACCAAATTAAAGTGTTAATGTGAAGAAAGAAAAGTGGGTGCGGTGAAAAGATAACATGCCGTGGGCAGGAACCGAACCTGCGGCCTTCGAATAACGCGTTCGATGCTTTACCACTGAGCTACCATGGCGGCTATCCTCCCAGCCACTTTATTAAGTATATATGTGAGTTCAAACGTGGGAGTATCAGTCGGCGTCACCAATAGCCATGGTGGCGAGTGTGGTACACTCTTTAAGAGCCTGTGCTCTCTCTCTCTCACCGAGATGCATACAGCCCGAGCTATCACAAGACCATCGATAGTGTATTGATCATCGGTTGAATGTGTTTTCACTTAGAACTCCAGTTTCACCGAAGTGAAAGTCACGTCAGTCCACTATTATAATCATGCGATTGGTCATTGTTATAGGACAGGGAATACGGCTGCATTCAAATACAGAGATGCAATCTTTCGTCACATGTGTACGTGAATAGCCACAGACGGAAGTGTTGTTTTTGATTAACTTATTCTTTTAGGTACAGTAATCAATGATGTTAACAATCTTTGGTGCCAAGTCTATTGAAGTAATACCTGGTTTATCTGTTTTGTTGCACGTTTAGCTGTATGTTTGGGGTTTGGTTGAACATTTCTCAAATTTCCTGTTTCAGTTTCGTTTTAAGGTTGGTCTCAAAGCACCACCTTGAATACTGTAGCCACTCTGTATTTCAACCTTAAGTCATAAAACTTTGGCAGATCCCACCTACATTGCGAATCAACGTTATGCGAAGGATGCGGAGTGAAGGTGACCATGTTTTAATTTTTTTTATTGAAATGACGCTAAATATATGGTCAAATGTTGCACGCACAGACACATGTTGAACAGCTGCCGATGTTTATATAACCACCCCGCCGCGGTGGTCTAGTAGCTAAAGTACTCAGCGGCTGACCCGCAGGTCGCAGATTGAATCCCGGCTACGGCTGCTGCATTTCCGATGGAGGCGGAAATGTTGTAGGCCCATGTGCTCAGATTTGGGTGCACGTTAAAGAACCCCAAGTGGCCAAAATTTCTGGAGCCCTTCACTACGGCGTCTCTCATAATCATGGTGGTTTTGGGGCATTAAACCCCACATGTCAATCAAATCAATGTTTATATACCCAGTTGTTGGCACTATAGCGCAATGGTGCCAACAGGAACATGAGTAATAGCAGGAAGAGAAACGATAAGCTGATATCAAGCACTGGTGCTTGTTAGCATGGTAGTCCTGCACACTGCAACATAAATTACCTTCAGCGCATGGACACTAACCACAATTGATGTTTCACGAACATTAGTGCCTTTTTGAAAAGTTGTTCCGAGACCTGGCGTGGGTCTGTGGTAGTATGCTTGATCTCCACGCAGAATGCTGGGGTTCGAATCCTGCTGGAGCCATCCCATTTATTCTATTCATTCGTCGGGTGAACGCTGCCGATGTTAGCTTTCTTTTTTAATGCTCACGTGTTAAAATTATTTATGTGTGTTCTCGCCGTTCCTGGCAAGATACTAAGTGTTGATTCCCTGTGGTACATGTCCGATTACAAGGGGGCGGGTATGTCCCACTGCCTAGCGCGAAGGGTTTGACGACGCACGCGACGAGATTGTGACATTATTCATGCTTTGACTAGCGCGTCATATTCGTCAAACCATCATACCCCACCCCTCAATAATTGTGGTTCATCCCTAATTAAGGGGGTGAACGCGAGAGCACCCAGACGTAAGCAGACGTAAGATAGATAGATAGATAGATAGATAGATAGATAGATAGATAGATAGATAGATAGATAGATAGATAGATAGATAGATAGATAGATGATAGATAGATAGATAGATAGTAGATAGATAGATAGATAGATAGATAGATAGATAGATAGATAGATAGATAGATAGATAGATAGATAGATAGATAGGATAGATAGATAGATAGATAGATAGATAGATAGATAGATAGATAGATAGATAGATAGATAGATATAGATAGATAGATAGATAGATAGATAGATAGATAGATAGATAGATAGATAGATAGACAGACAGACGACAAAAGTGCTTGCAGTTTTCGCATTTAAAATTTCTCGAATGCTTTATTCACTGCTGCGAAGAGCTTGCCTAAGTTTACATGAATGGGATATCTATCATCATCATCAGCCTGACTACGTCCACTACAGGACAAAGGCCTCTCCCATGTTCCGCCAGTTAACCCGGTCCTGTGCTTGCTGCTGCCAATCTCTACCCGCAAACTTCTTAATCTCATCTGCCCACCTAACCTTATGTCTCCCCCTAACCCGCTTGCCTTCTCTGGGAATCCAGTTACTTACTCTTAATGACCAGCGGTTATCCTGTCTACGCGCTACATGCCCGGCCCATGTCCGTTTCCTCTTCTTCATTTCAACTATGATATCCTTAACCTCCTTTTGTTCCCTAATCCACTCTGCTCTCTTCTTGTCTCTTAAGGTTACACCTACTATTTTTCTTTCCATTGCTCGCTGCGTCGTCCTTAATTTAGGCTGAACCCTCTTTGTAAGTCTCCATGTTTCTGCTCGGTAGCTAAGTACCGGCAGGATACAGCTGTTATATACCTTCCTCTTGAGGGATAGTGGCAATCTGCCTGTCATAATTTGAGAGTGCTTGCCAAATATGCTCCACCCCATTCTTATTCTTCTAGTTACATCAATCTCGTGGTTAGGCTCTGCGGTTATAGTCTTTTACAACTTCAAGTGCACTATTACCTATCTCGAAGCGCTGTTCCTTTCCGAGGTTCTTGTACATTACTTTCGTTTTCTGCAGATTGATTTTAAGACCCACCTTTCTGTTCTCCTTGTCTAACTCCGTAATCATGAGTTGCAATTTGTCCCCTGAGTTGCTCCGCGATGCAATGTCATCGGCGAAGCGTAGGTTACTAAAGTACTCTCCAATAACTCTTATCCCTAACTGTTCCCATTCTAGGCTTCTGAAAACCTCCTGTAAACACGCGGTAAATAGCATTGGGGAGATTGTGTCCCCCTGCCTTACAGCCTTCTTGATTGGTATTCTGTTGCTTTCTTTATGAAGCACTATGGTGGCAGTTGATACCCTGCAGATTTCTTCCAGGATCTTTATATATACTTCATCGACGCCCTGATTCCGCAGTGTCTGCATGACGGCTGATATTTCTATTGAATCAAACGCCTTTTCCTAATTTATGAAGGCTATGTATAGTGGTTGGTTATATTCTGAGCATTTCTCTATTATCTGTTTGATAGTATGAATGTGGTCGATTGTTGAGTAGCCTGTTCGAAATCCTGCTTTTTCCTTTGGTTGATTGAATTCTAATGTTTTCTTTATTCTGTTAGCAATTACTTTTGTAAAAAGCTTTTATACTACAGAGAGCAAGCTGATCCGTCTGTAATCCTTCAAGTCCTTGTCATCTCCTTTCTTATGTATTAAGACAATGTTAGTTAGCGTTCTTCCAAGACTCTGGTACTCTTCCCGTCAGGAGACACCTCGTAAACAGGGTGGCTAGTTTTTCTAACACAATCTGTCCTCTATCTTTCAGCAGATTTGATGTTACCTGATCCTCACCAGCAGCAATTGCCTCTTTGCATGCTCTCCAAAGCTTTTCTGACTTCTTCTATCATTACTGGTGGGGTGTCATCTGGGTTACTGCTAGTTCTTATAGTATCAAGGTCGTGGTTGTCCCGGCTACTGTACAGATCTCTGTAAAACTCATCCACTATTTTAACTACGCTATTCATATTGGTGGTTATTTTGCCTTCTTTGTCCAGTAGTGCATACATCCGATTTTGGTCTATCCCAAGTTCCCACTTCACTGCTTTGACGCTACCTCCGTTTTTTCAGAGCGTGTTCAATTCTCATTGTTATACCTTCTTACATCGCATACCTTACGCCTATTGATCAACTTCGAAAGCTCTGCCAGTTCTATTTTGTCTGTTGTACTGGAGACTTTCATGATTTGACGCTTCTTAATGAGATTCTTCGTTTCCTGGGAAAGCTTGCCAGTGTCCTGTCTAACTACCCTGCCTCCAACTTCCACTGCACACTCCGTAATGATACTCGTCAGATTATCATTCATTGTATCTATATGTATACACTATGGTTGCTTTCCTCACTAAGATCCCAGTACCTGTTCTGAAGCAAGACTCTGAATTCCTGTACTTTCCCTCTCAGTGCTAGCTCATTGATTGGCTTCTTGCGTATCAGTTTCTGTCGTTCTTTCTTCAAGTCTAGGCGAATTCGAGACCGTACCATTTTATGGTCAATATATTGTACCTTGCCCAACCACTTTCACATCCTGCACGATGCCTGGGTGTGCACTCATTATAAAGTCTATTTCGTTCTTACTTTCGCAATTGTGGCACCTCCTTGTCCACTTATGGTTTCCTCGTTTTAGGTAGAAGGTATTCAATATCCCTAAATTATTGCCTTCTGCGAATTCTACTAGTAGCTTTCCTCTGGCGTTTTAGTACCAATGCCATAATCTCCTACTGCCTGGTCTCCAACCTGCTTTTTCCCTATCTTTGCATTAAAGTCTTCCATCAGTATAGTAAACTGTGTTTTTACCTTACTCATTGCCGGTTCCACGTCTTCATAGAAGCTTTCAACCGAAGCGTCATCAAGGCTGGATGTATATAGGCGCGTAAGCCTGTACCACCTTCATCTTGTATCTCTTATTCAGTTTAATTACGATACCTACAACCATTTCATTTATGCTATAGTATTCCTCTATTTTGCCAGCTATGTTTCTGTGAATTAGGAACCCCACTCCCAGTTCTCTTCTGTCCGCCAAGCCCTGGTAGCAAAAGACGTGCCCATTCTGTAACACCGTATAGGCCTCATCGGTCCTCATAACCTCACTGAGCCCTATTCATGATATCCCATTTAACACCCTCTAGCTCCTCGAATAGTACAGCTAGACTTCCCTCACTAGATAAGGTTCTAGCGTTAAACGTTGACAAGTTGAGGTTCCAATGGTGGCCTGTCCGGATCCAGAGATTCTTAGCATGCACCTCGGCTGCGTTGCAAATCTGACCGCCGCCGTGGGCAGTTGCTTCGCAGCTGCTGGGGACTGGGGGCCGTGAATGGGATATTATGCTCCGCTAAAAGTAATTCTAACGTCCCTTTTATAGAGCATGGGAATGTTTCAAATATTGCGATGCATGTAGTTTTCTGTTTCTGGATAAAAAAGAATATTTCTCTAATTATTTTTCTGGGTGTACCTAAACAGTATTTTGAAAGCATAAAAATATATATAAATAAAAGGAAATGACTCGTAGGCACACATATAAAATAGCACCGAGGGAATCAGTTGCTAAAATTTCACGTAACGGCGTAACTCAGTCCGCCAAGCAGGCTCTTGCGGTACATTGATTTTGCACGTCTTTCTGGCTGCGTGCACTATATGAACACCGGTGTACACTATACAACAAAAGACCACGCTGGAGGGTCTGTGCTCTATGGATGTTTAGATCGCCGAACTTGGCTTTCGTACTATGTGTCTTAAGTAAAATCGAAACACGATGAATACTGGCGCGTGAAAGAAACACGCATTTAAATCAGCCTCCACTCATGCATCTCTGCTGGAATGAAACCAAGCGGGAAATTTTCAGGTTCCGTGAGACAACACCAGGCTGTCACAAATGACGACTACATTTCGCTCGAGCCTTTTCCCTATTAGGCATTGTTTCTTTTTTTTTTAGAGGCGAAGCTCCTTAGGGTCGAGCAATGTCCCCTGTCCATCGGCGTAACACGATTGGCACATACCCGCTCTAGAGTGGGTATGCGCCACAGGGGATGCGATATGCGAGATGGCGCTACTTTGTGTGTTCACTAGATGGACGCACGAACGGACGCTTGGATAGATGGCCAGACAGACTAGCAGACGGACGGATGGATGGACGCACGCACGGACGGACAGATGGATGGATGCACGAACGGACGGACAGGCGGATGGACGCATGGGTGGACGCGCGGATGGACGGAAGCAAGAACGAACGGGTGGACAGGCTGAAGGCCGCTTCGCCCGACTCACCATCATTCACTCCGTAGATATGCTGTGATTTTTTTCGTAATTGGCTCCGTGAGAATATTTCTTTTTTTTTTTGACACGTACAGCATCATCAGCATCCGCTCTACAACACGGCCTGCTCTGGCCTTCAATTGCATGCCCTAAAACAGAGAAGCCTAAATTCAGGAAAGTCTAAAGGAGGAACACAGACCTTGATACTATGGCGGCCATTGTGTTTTTTAGAAAGGTATATATTTTATTTCACACTGTATGAAAATTCGGATCATTTTCAAATAAATTAAAATGAATATGAGCATGGACCTGCCCAGACAATAGTTGGAGCAATCAGTTTCCAAGTGCGAATCGTCGGTGTAGGCTCTAACGTATTACTAGCTAATATGCCATTCGGGTTAAGCCACAAAATGAAAATGCTAACCCTCCTTTATTGTCATAATGCGAGAAGGAGCCGCCTTTTTTGACATCAGGTGAAATCGTGTATACTACTAGCCTCCTGGCATTTATTCCTGGAATATTTCTTGTGAAGCATGTATATATTCAACAGTGATTTTTATACCACAATTATGCTCGAGCAATCACATTCATTCTTCATCTTCAATGTCTTCTATCAAGTCGACGGCACGAATGAATGATGGTAGATTATCAAAGATTCTTCAGATACACTGCGCTTCAAGGGCCAACATAGTAAACATTTGGGGCATGTCGGAAATAACCTGTGGCCTTTCAGAAGGTACGACGCCCTCCACAGTGCCTTTTAGAAGCAAGAGCATCTTTCACTATTGCAGTTTGTTTCTAGTCATTGGAAGGCATTTAGATTTCATAGCTGATTTCAGGGAAGCGCGCTATATGCCTATCCTCCAAGCATCTTAAAAAAAAGGATAATCTCAAGGGGTACGCTTACAAGATGTGTTATTCCCAGCCTGAATACAACGGCTATCACCTCCCCCCCCCCCCTTAATTTACGCTCCTATACTCAGACACATGCACAGAGAACATTGCACAAGCTAGAAAATCTGCAAAAAAAATCGAAACGGAGCACCATTTTATGCGTCTGTTTTCCAAATGTTTGTTCCCAGAGAGGGCAGGAGTTTGATTCATAGTATCAGGCAACCTCTTTTTTTTTTAATGCGAAGCATTTCTTAGCGAACCAAAAGTCCTTCGAGTGTTTATATCTATCTGTCTAACCACTTACGTCTGGGTGCTCTCGTGGTCACCTACTTAAATTGATATTGACCAAATGGGGCACAAGGGACATGAGGGTATGACGAGCATGAGTGTCTGGTCATCACAAGATTGTCCTGAAAAAATTCAAAACAAAAAACAACCTACCGCAAAAAAAAACAGCATTGATGGCTACTCGCTGACTTGTTCTCCCGAAACGAATTGCCAAAATGCGTAGAATCTGCCCAGTTTTTTTTTTTTGCTTGATTTTGCGGTGAATATGCAAATGAATACATTTACCTCACGACTTACACTTCTTTCACCTCAGACGACGAGTTCGTTGCGCCCGAAAAGAAAGGATGCGCGGACAAAGCTAATGCTGTGTCGAGTTCTTTTAAAGCTGTTGTAGCAGTGGAAAGAACGTTTACTGCACCCGTCAGCGGAAGAAACAATGCAATTACCATGTTGTTGCTATTTCCATTGATCGGATAGTAGTTCGTAGAGTACTCCCATCTCATTCAGAATAGGTGAATCTACTCTAACTGCTGAAGAGAGAGAACTACTATAGTCCACGTAGTGGAGAACCACGCAGCCTCCTATTTCAACTCTAATTACATTTCGCCAGAGTGTCACGCACCCGGTAGAACAACACCGAGGACATAGAGCAGCTTAGATTACAGTTGCAGAGCACCGACAATGGAAAAAGAGAGCGCACTGGGCGACTCGTTCGTTTCGCTTTGCCACGGCGTGCTTCGGAGCAGCTCTCAACCCATAAGCACGCGGTAGGGCAGTCTGATTAGTTGCGCGGTTGGAGTGGGCGCCGCGCCCGGTACAATTCCCTATTTTCGGTCTCCGCCGGCTGCTTATTTCAGCATAAACAAGTTTCGACGGTGCAGTGCGCAGCCGCTGTACTCGCGGTGAGCAAACAGAGTGCTAGTTTCCAACGACACCAACGCCAGCTGGAGTGAAAAAAAGTGGGAGCTACTTTCTGGAATAAGTTAAAAACCGCTAAATTCTTCTTTCTGGCGCTCTTCGCTTTCTCCTTCCCTATGCGCTCGAGGGCGAAAACGAGAGCGCGCGCTAACGGGTGTGCATTTCACCTTCCGCAGTATAATGAAATGCAGATAATAGTGGAAAGAATAGCGCTACGGCTCTCGGCGTTTCGCCATCTCTTCGCCCCTTGCGCCCAGGGGGTGCTTCTCCACTCGACTCTAATCGCGTTTTGTTCTTGGGGCGCCCTTCTCGCGCGCACCCCGGAGCTGCTGCTGCTGCTTCTGTCACTGTCCGGGCGGTGCGGCCTGCGCGTAAATTACGCGCGGCCAAAGATTGAAAGGCGCGCCCAGTACGTGTTCCACTGCATGCATGGGGCGCTCCTTACGCCCCGGGCGCAACTCCTTCGCCGCCTCTCGAACACAAACACGGCCGTTTCGTTTGTCGCTGCGCAAAACGAAATCCCTCTCGCGAGTTTTTTTCTTCTTTCTTCTCTCCACGTTTTTCACTCGGCGGCAGCATGCTGCGCTTCTCAAGTGCAACCGCCGCCAGCATGCTGCGTAGAACAATTCGTCGCGAACGTGGAGAAATGTTTCAGCACCGTGCCAAATTAAACCAACCCCGCTGGAAGCGACGCTATGCTCTCTCAAGCACCTATAAAAGACAGGGAAAAAAAAAGCCTATATTAAGCTGGAGTTGCTGCTATAATGCACTGTGGGCACGCTTCGAATGATCTGTGCTGTTCGCAAAACGCCCGCGCCTACGCAATAAACTAGCGCGGCACATATCATTTGTTCTTATTGTATGCACAGCTCCACACTTATCACCTATAAGTTTGGAGCTATGCGTTTTCTCAGTTCCATTCTTTTAGCGCGAATGCATTTGTGTGCTACGTTAGCGAAAGCGTGCACCCAGATAGCGTACGCCGAAGCTGTGTGTGCGGACCACGTGACATCTTTCACCGTCGCTGATGGCCGCGTTCCCGCACCAACCACCTGCAACCACGGCCATGTTTATTGGCCAGATTGGCGAAAGCGCGCACCCAGCTGGCGTCACCGCAACGACACTTGGCAGGCCTCCATTGTGACACAGTAACCAGCTGGAGCGGCAGCATATAGGTGAGGGGTGTCTCCACAGTCGAAGGGAAAGTCTAAAGGCCTGAACCCACGTATCCGTCTCAGTGCGTCGGCGCGTGCATTTATGACGAGGCCTGTTAGGTGTTCTGTTATGAGGCGTCGAGCCCTCCTTCATATGAAGAGAGAGAGAGAGGCTTCGCATAGCCACTCGCCCACTCTCTCTATAGGGAGATGGCAAGGCGCCGCGTCAAAAAGCCTCGTGCTGACGTGCTGCGACGGATACATGCGGTCAGGCCTTAAAGCCGAAGGGGTGAAGCAAATCACCTAGAAATAGTCGGAGCACTTAGTAAGAAACGCTTCTATGTTGTCATCTCATAAGAATATGCTTACGGATCTTTTAAAACGTTTTTGTACTTGTACAGTCACTTTCGCTGCCCTAAAGGTGCCTTCCGCAAGTTGCATGTGTTCCTATAATAACCATACACTTGCCTGTTCATCCGTTTCTTCTTAGCATAAATTAGGGCGCATGTATGAACCAACAGCAATGAATACATTGCAGTGAAGATGTTCAGATTGGTTAGCAGCGTTTGCTGTTGTGTGGTATACTTCAGAAAAATATTTAGGCTGCAGTCACGTCCTAAGGCGTTATATATACCTCCGTACATTAAACAAAAAGTTTGTAAACGCCTGCTCTACTCTAAGAATTCAGCTGCTCGTAAACTACCACCTGCACGGTCCTTCAACTAATAAAACCCATTCTAAGAAGCCCGGCAGAACCCCGCGCTGTGGGAATTGATAGAATGTGAAGCAGTCAGCAAATAACTGCATACATTGCATTGTTTGTCTTCAAAAGTATTATTGAAGGCATTAATGTCATGACATGCAGTTTACTATGGCATGTTTGGCATGCATGTGCGTAATTACAATCTGCTGTATAGAACACATGACCTGTCTTTTATGTTCATCACGGGCTCATGTCATGCCATAACAACTCATGTCATAACTTGACATGTTACGGACTCATCTCATGTCGACTGGTCCAGCTGATGAAACAGCCCGAAGCCCACCAAGACTGTTTCATGTAACGGAGCGAAAGAAGGAATTGGAGAGAAAAGAAAGGTAGGGATGTTGACCGATCTAGATGAACCGGTATGCTACCCTACAATGGGGAAAGGGAGGAAAGAGTTTTAAAGATTGAGAAAGAGAGAGACATAGAAAGAGGGATAGTACGCACACACACAAAGTTACACACCTCACACTCAGGATAACGCCATTAGTCTATAAATGCTTGTGCAAGTCTAATGTCTGCTTAAAGTTGAGCGCTGCTTTCATCACCTTCACCAGCGATGACCTTGACCTCTCAGGATGACATTCCAGAATTGTTTGTGCCACTATCAGTTTGTGATCTATGCGAGCTAAAGCTACATCTAATTATTTTTGCGCATTTTACTGAGAACAGTCCCACAAAAAGTTATGTGATGTCTCCTCGCAACACTGTAAACAATCTTCACACTTCTACGTCGGAACAGACCACAACAAACACAAGACTGATCTGTTCCTTGAAAAATAGAGGGAATGTATGTATTAAACACTCTTGTGGAAACAGAAATAGAAAATTTCACAGGAGAATCTTGAAGAACTTGTTGCTGTGATATAAGTTGGAAAAATACCTTCGAGTAAATATTTAGACGCTCATTCACTCAAGAAAGACGAAACCCAGTAAACGAGCGTCATGAAGCCCACTTCTTGTTCTTCATCTTATCTCAAAATATTTCATCTAAGATGACAGAATGAACCCTTTAACGAAAGCCCCCTGTTCTCATTCACACAAAACGAATAATTTATGGGCAGCCCGTTTCGAGGCAACCACAGTTTAAGATGAACTTACGGAGTCTCCGTGAAACGGAGCCGGGTGTTTTTTTTTTTTTTTATTTACAGAAACGCCTCCGGCACCGATTTACCAGCAACTTTCGCTGTGAACTGCGACATTTTTTTATTGCGATAGCACTTATATGAACAGTCTCGGCTGGTTTTTACCATTGCTAAAGCTGCCGTCATGCCCCTTATATGTATACGTATCCTGGTTAACCGCCCTGCCTTTCTCCTTGCGGTCTCTCTCCCTTTCTCTCTCTCTCCATATATATATATATATATATATATATATATATATATATATATATATATATATATATATATATATATATATATATATATATATATATATAGAGAGAGAGAGAGATAGAGAGAGAGAGAGAGAGAGAGAGAGAGAGAAAAACTCAAGAAAGAAAAAAGTCACAGCTTTGCGGCAAATGCGAAGAAATGAACTCGATAGCAACAAACAACGCGGAGAATAAAAATTAGATCGAAACGTGCCCCGCATTCCTCACGCACAAATGATGCACGAAACGTACTCACAGGTACATATACACGTGAATAAGTGTCTCAGTTGTTACTTCGCTGTGACTGAAAGCGCGCGGTTTTAGCAAACGGAGACAGCAATGATTGCACTGACCTTTGTGCGCCCGGTAACTACAACAGAATCGTTCCAGGTAAAGCCCGAGGCGAGAAAAGACGTACGATCCTCCCCTCCTCCCCACTGTGAGATGAGAGCGCGCGAAGGAGCGTCGCTCCCCTCCTCTAAGCTGGACAAAGTACGTGTGGGAGATTAGAGCCTGCGCCGCTATGCGATGTGGCGACGCGCGCTCATGGCGCGTTGTTGCTGATAATGCTTAAAACACGATAATTTCCCCCGAGGTGCCCGTAATCATCGTGAAACACCTCCAAAATCTGTGCATTTAGGGAACGAGGAGCGACAGGGACCCAGCGCTGTCCTTTGGGGTGGAAGACAAAGCGCTAAAGGATTGAGTTTTCAGTCTTGAAGTTCTGCAGCTGTCGATGGGCGCGAGCGTTGGGAGGACGAGAGGAGCCTTGAAGGCGCTCCATTATATAGCGACAGTTAGTGTCGCTCCGTTGGTGTGATGCAAACGTCTCGTTGCCGAAGGCAGAAAGAATGTCTACAGAGCGGCGAGTGAGTGAACTGATGGATACGCTTTGATGGTGTTACTCACAATTGGCGACAGGCCAGGAGTGTCTGATGAGGATGGTAAAGGACTGTGGCTAAGGGTATCGGCATCGTTGTGTGTTTGCCGGATTTGTAGGTAACGTTGAATTCGTAATCTTGGAGACGAAGTATCCAGCGACCGATACGTCCAAACAAATTCTTTAATGTCGACAAACAGCACAAAGCGTGGTCAGTGACAACGGTAAAGTGGCGGCCGTGAAGATATGGTCGAAACTTCTGTATGGCCCAGACAACAGCGAGACGCTCCTGCTCGGTGATGGTGAAGTTTTTCTCTGCTGCTGTGAGGGTGCGACTAGTGTACTCGATCACACGTTCGCCATGACGTTCTGTTCGTTGCAAAAGTACAGCATTGAGTCCATGTCCACTGGCATCAGTATGGAGGGGAGTAGGTGCGGCGTTATCAAAATGTCAAAGCATTGGCTCAGACGTGAGGGCACGTTTCAAGGTGTCAAAAGCCATTTGGCATTCGTCCGACCATACGTATGACGTTCCCGAAGAAAGGAGTTGGTGAAGTGGCGCAGCAATGGTGGCGAAGTTTCGTATAGAGCACCGGAAGGACGACGCAAGGCCAAGAAAGTTTCGGTGCTCTTTGGCGCGTTGAGACACCGGGAAGTGAAGAACGGTGGTAGACTTGTCGGGATCAGGCCGGATTCCATCTTTGCTGACGAGATGTCCGAGTACTTTAATACTTTTGCTTGCAAAGTGGCACTTTTTGGTGTTGAGCTGAAGGCTAGCAGCTGCGAGACACGTCAGAATTTCATCTTGTGCTTATAATAATAATAATAATAATAATAATAATAATAATAATAATAATAATAATAATAATAATAATAACTTTTGATCTCAGTGAATTAATGCATGTGGGACAGCAACTTACAGTAAGAAATGAGCAACATCTGTCACGCCATTCCTTGTTAAATATCTTAATTAGGCAAACAGAGTAATAAAAAGAACGTTGTGAAAGGTGACGCTGCATTTTGTATAGTTTTTTTGGTTACGCTGTGCTGGCTGCTGTCGCCTCAATTCATCTGTTCCACTACTTGAAGCCACACTTATCAAGCGCCTTCGCTATTATTAATATTTTCAATATGATTAAATGGCTAGTTCAGAGCGATTCACGTGAGAGTGCAGGTAAACAATATAAGATTGAGGAAACAAATATTTTATGGCTGTTTCTAAATTTATCTATATTGGAAAAACCGATGACACTTGAGGGTGATCATTCCGGTCCCTGGGTGCCTGATCGAAAATTAGGGGTGGTGGGCCGCGGTGCAAGCAGGGGGGGGGGGGGGGGTAGACGACTTTGAGGTGGCTCGTGCGGGCTGAAGCACAATAGTCTGGTTGATTGCGAAATTTCTAATGAAACATGTGGCATAACTTGTGATACAAGCAAAGTATTCTAGTAATCTCATTGTGTAGGTCCATGTAAGGTAGACCTGCTTCATGGGTAGTAACACTGGTGGGGTGTCATCGATTCGAGCAGGTGAATCTAACTGCGCAGTTTCACACTAGCACGATGAACTTACTTAGATTTTTTTTTGGGGGGGGGGGGGAGTTCTGAATCGCGAAAACTTACTCTAGTTTTGAGCGAATCACTGTTTCGCAGGCTACTAATTTGACTGATGGAGGGGCTCCACACGCCGTTGTGCCGCAGGCCGTCGCAGTGTCGTGTCGGGTACAAAATATATCAGCGTCCTGGTAATTACGATTGGTCGAGGGTTGTGAGAAGGTATGATACGTAGCTCACCATGGTGGCCTTGTGCAGTGGTTGGCAACATTTCGAGGTAGAGGGCCCACTTGCATAAAGCCGAGACCGCGGTAGTCCGCACAGAGAGTGAGGGGGGGGGGGGGTGTATTTGCAGAAGAAGCGTGAAATTTTCGCGAATTGATTCTAATTTGTTAAGCTGGATTAAAAATCTCGATTATTCTCAGCATGCCTGTCACAACGTTGCAATCAAGTATAAGTTACAAGCTAAAATATCATTTTACGTCAAAACTGCCCTGTTGGCAGTGTGCAAGAAGCGGAAAGGTGGCTCCGCGCATATTAGTGCCACGTGGGCCGTAGGCTGACAAGCCCTAGTCTCTTGGTTACGATGCTCTACTGTTGGCCCAAATGTATCGGGATCAAATCCGGACTGTGGCGGGCGCATTCTATATGGAGCCGAAATTCAAGAGGCCTGCTGTGTGCTTAGATTTAGGTCAAAATTTCCGGAGCTCTCCACTGCGGCGCCTTTACTTGTTTTCGAGTTTTCGAATGGGGGCCACAAAGTTTGGAGCCTCAAAGCCCTTACCCTACGCTATCATTTGATCAAGCGGGTGACGAGAGTATTCGAATAGGGTTTCGCTCTTGCCGATTGCGTCTTGCTTTTCTAGCGCCTCTATACGGTGTCTAAGAGAAGCTACTACAAAATGAAAGTAAAACATACAGTTTAATAACAAAAAAACTTCAAGTTGCATTTTCTCTGTTTAAATGAAACAAAAATGCGAAGCTTTCTTAGAATCAAAAAGCTACTTTTGTCTCTTAAAATAACCACGCGGGCTTCTATCAGCCATATTAAACAGCTTTTATCAGCGAAGAGCACGCTCAGAATCATCACGGCAGTGCGTGTCACCATGAACGTCTAACGCATAGCTTTTTGATGCAGGCTTTGGGGCTCCCACTTGATTCGAGAAATAGCGTCCCCAATGTTCAAACCAAATGCTGTTTCGGTTTCATGCATGTGCTGTGACCTAGGCGCTATCCCCTTGGGATCCAAAACTTTTCGGACGCTTATCCAAAAACTCCCTAAGCATATTGTAGTTTTGCGACGTTAAACTCTCGCAATAATATGAAGGTGCGCCATGACGATGAAGATGAGTGAACTTTACATTGGCCCAGAGAAGACGCAGGGGGTAAGCTTGCAAAAAAAAAGTGGAAGTAAAAGTACTAGTAGCGGCTTTACTAGCCCCAAATACCAGTAAAACAAGGGGAGCAGCCGAGCGTAAATCATTTTCTCATTGTTTACTGCACAAGCACTAAAATAAGGCTTGCGTGAACAAAGCAATAAAAACAAGAAACAACTATATCGTAAAGCGCCACCTAACCTTAGACAGTTGTCTACAATTCGAGAAAAGAGCAACAATATTCGAAGGGCATCAGTATACAGTATCAACTTCAATAAATATAGGATCATTTATTAGGCAAAGTAGCCTTTATAGCAACGTTCCGTTGTGTGCGCATGATTTTGGCTCCTGGTGACACTCTTGCTTTCTTGCATTTTAGGGAGCTTGAGTTTTATTTGATGTGCCTTTTTTGTTTTTTGTTTTTGGAGGTGCTTATTTTTTCTATTGCATAGCGTTGGCATGTGAAAGGGCACACCAATGCTTTTCCACCGTACCACTTCTGAAACTACGGAGTCATGAAAGCGTGCTTCTCCTGGTAATTAGTGTTCATGCGGAAAAGCCAGCTTCGAAAAACGCCGTTGAAGGACTCATTTGAACGCCATCGGCGCGTTTATGGTGCAGTTGGAAACTCGGCAGACACGGGATCATGTTACGTAGATATTTTCACTAAACTGCAGCTGTGATGGCATCAAATAATTCGCCACCGTTGTGTTGCACATGGCCCCTGCTTTTGTTGCAGCTGGCTATACAGTGCATTTTTGTTCGGAATTTCGCGACCTTCATGAACCTTCCTTGCTGTAACTACGCTGCTTTAGCTAGGTGCCCCTGAATGCGGAGTTTTGTGCTATTTCTTGAATGACACGCTCTTTAGAAACTCATCGCTACCATGCATTTGATCTATCACTGTCTAACTTGGCACCCTCCGGTATCGGCGGGCTGATACTTCTATTTCAGTGCTCTGTTTCTAATTTCCTTAAACAAACTAGTGAGACAGTTTCTTTTCAGTGTTAAGTTCAATTGGACAATCTTGCAGAAGCTTTCAGGGGATGATAGCGGTGGCAACGTGTGGCTCCGTAGTCAGTGACGGCGAGGTAATGGCACATAGTACAAAGCGGAGCCGGCGCAATAGGGCTGCTGCTGCATACAGGAATACGCGATGTATATATTCGACAGATTCTAAGCACTAGGTTAGGAAATAGTGGATAGTGTGACAATACTTTTTATAACAAATAATTTGCACCTGATCTAGTGAACCATGTCTCAAGTCTTGACTAAACAGCGCTCCCGTGGTAATACGAGAGTCCTGTTCCTTTTGAAGGGAACGAAAACTTTCTTGTGCCACTGTGTCGTATTTTATGAATGAGTTATTCAGATTTTCAACGAAGGCTTTTCGTTTCTTCCTTTCATCACCGCGAACAACTTAAAACCAGTTTTGGAAAGCGTTTCCTTGAACGGTCGACTGCTAGCTGATTTTAATGACAAAGTGAGCAGCCAATATTCTTAAAACTAAGCACAATGAGGCATATTTGATTCTCGACTGTAGCGGGTGCATTAGGGTGGTAGCGTTATGCAATATTGCTAGTCTACTGTGCTCTTGTGGGAATTCGAAATGACAAAAAAATATGCTGAAGTAACTCGCAGTTGTAGTGTGGCTTCCGAACGCCAAACTAAAACAGTCAGTCAATCAATCATTTTTAGACGCTAATCACCGCTTTGACTAGCCTGTGTAACGCTGTTCGTCCGTGTCTTCGTGCCAACGTTCTGCACCGCGCTCCCCTCGCCGCAGTTGCTGGAACGATGCTAAGTAGGTCAAGTGGCAGCTGCGCAAAGACGTCACTCGCTCCTTCACTGCAGCATCTGCTGGCTCCTCCACCAGCTCGCAACACACTTCTCTTTCGCTTCTACATCTACACAACCTGCAACACTCAACCACACATCGAGTGGAAACACTAGACTTATTTAGTTGCGCGTCCGCAGCAGCCGTACGGACGTGGCCTGCCATTGCAAATGGCTAGCAGGCTGCGTCCGCACGGCTGCTGCAAACGCGTGACTAAATCTGTCTACTCTTTTGGGTCGTTCATTTGCGATGAAACTTACACGAAATCCCACCACGCCTCACGTGTCTTTGTGTTTCAAACAAACGTTTACTCGAGGAAACGCTACACCGAGTTTCACTGCAAATTGTTCTTCCAGCACCCGCGATGACACCCGTTTCAACGTGGTTCATGGCATGTGCACACCTGCTGCTTCGTATCTCATTGTGGTGCCCTTCGGAGAGATGGTCCATAATTTTACAAATTTATTTGTTTAGTTAGTTAGTAAGTAAGTAAGTAAGTAAGTTAGTTAGTTAGTTGGTTAGCTAGTTAGTTCGTTAGTTAGTTAGTTAGTTAGTTAGTTAGTTAGTTAGTTAGTTAGTTAGTTAGTTAGTTAGTTAGTTAGTTAGTTAGTTAGTTAGGACTTTGTTTTTAGGTCGCGCTCGCTCGATTGACACAACGGATCTCAGCGACGCACCCAAATTTAATCTGCAGCCACCAAATATGACGTAAAAAAACTCCTCTTGAGCGTAGTCAGTTTGGGAATAGGTCATCTTGTAAATGCTGTCCTGGAATGGGGGGGGGGGGGACTCACACGAAAGATGACCGAACTATTCCGTCTACATTTTCGAAAATTTATTTTCCTCTGCTGCAGGACTGTCAGCCTCGTATGCTAAGGCACATTGCCAAGCTACTTGGTTGGGGTTCATCATTTATATGGGTATAGGGCACCACGACAAGGACACACACACACACACTCA